>JABFOV010000799.1:0-18963 GCA_022817685.1 Aradophagus sp. ZL-2020
CTACGAGATGTAGAGAGGTTTCGTGTCCTCGCAGATGTGTATATAAGACAGCTTTTGCCGGTAGCATCCACAGTAACGTGTACTGTCAATTATACTTTAAAGCTTAGCTTTTGCATTTCGTTTTGTTGCAAAAAAAAAAAAAAAAAAAAATGAATTTACTTCCGACAGTATTATGTATTGACGTGAACCGAAACTGTAGAACGATTATTATCTGCCTGTTCGAGTAATTTATTTCGTGTCAAATGTTTTCACAGATTTTCGATTCTTTTCTTTTTTAGTAAAAGTTTATAATATTAAAATATATTAACTGTAAAATTGAACTTCAGCTTTAATTTTACAATATATATACTTTAAACCCACAAACTTTTTTCACAGTGTAATTCGCGATTCGCCATTTGGCCAACGAAACGACGTTATCGGCGGCCTAAGTGACAAAAGATTCGAACCTCGCGCCAATAACTATTGCACCTTTTTCCGGCAAATTTACAGCTCGGCCTTTGTGGAAAAAGTTTCTAACCAACTCTCCCCTTCGAATTGACACGCATGGCTCTCAAATCTAACAGTCGTCTGATAAAGTTTGCGCATTTTCGACCGCGTTATCGACGAATCCATTATTGTATAGACATTTTAATTTAAAAAAGCCCGTTGAGTCTGAATGACACTTTGACGTTTGAGCCTCTCTTTATTTTACATCCACGTTCATTTTTTCGCCCCTCCCCGATTCTCTTTTCGCTTCGTCCTATTTATCCTTGTAATCAATATTTCGAGGCAATATATTTGCCGGTACAATTGCCTCCCACCACAGTCCACCGTAAAAAACGTTTGTAAATTTAAAGTACACTCGGACAAAAGTTCTGTGAAAACGTTTGGGAGTAAATTTTCTTGTTAGTAGAAAATCTTGCTCGAGCAAAGATATAAGTTTTACGTCGGAAAAAAACCAGTGCTGCTTAGCAGACTTGTTTAGTAGATGGAAAGTAGCACTTTTTTGCTCTCGGCCAGAAAAGTTCACTTTTTCATCCTCGGGGTTATTTAGAAAGTTCTTTTTTGCTCTAGGACAGAAAAGCTTACTTTTTCACCTTAAAGCAGAAAAGAAAAGCAGACTGTTCGAGTCAAAATTTGCGACTATTTGAAAAAAAAGACAGAATCCCGACGGTGTTCTTTTTTCATTACTGCACTAGAATTTTTTCCGTAACCCGAATTCAAAAGTTTTCGCTCAATTTTGAACTATAGCGAAACGAACGACGTTGATGTCGTTTCTTGACAGTATTACTTTAATCCGATGATTTTTTTAAAGTTCGAACTCCCTTGAAATACGAGTGAGCAATGTCTCGTTCAGGACGTGGCTGCGTCGTTTTGAGGCTGGTCCTTTGTTTTCTCCGAGCTTTCCGCGGCGACGTTGGCCGCGCGGCCGAACTCGAGGGCCTCGTCATTGACGAACGGCTCGTCCGGCGAGCTGTCCCGGCCGAAGCTGACGTGCGGCCGATGATAATCGGGGAACGGATAAGCGCCATTGTAGCCCGGCCGGGCGTAATTATTCGACGCCAGCAAGTGGTTGACGGGTCCATAATAGTTGGGTCGCTTCACCTGCGAATAAAGCCGACGTTCATTTCGTTTCGCTTTTTCAAACCGCGACTTCGCAACAAAAGGGCCCGCGGGAAAAAGTGCCGTCGCTGATAATGGCCCGGGGGCAAAACACCGCCCGCGTGCCAAGTTATAAATATTTCGCCTCGCTGACGCTCGTCCTTATCTACAAGATTTGTCACTTTCGTTATTTTCCAACAATTTTTTAAACAACTTTTTACGGTCTCTTTTTGCACCTAGAGAAAAGGTGCAGATAAATGTTCAATGCAGTAATAGTGTCAAGATGAGATATTGAATTAAAAAGAATTTCAGAGTATGTATACTTTAAGTTTAAAGTCTTTTTTACAGTGCACGCTCATTGTAAAATTATAAATAATATGCTTTGTTTCAAACAGTTCAATAAAGTTATGTGATTGATTGAATTACTTGACAATACTATATTGAAAATTTGTCTACATTTTTTTTTCTTGGTGTACACTATAGTTAATAATGTGAATAACAATAATTGTAGTACGATTTGTATTTTTCTTTTCAATCGTATAACTAATTTTTTACATTTACACAATAATCATTTTTATCTGCATTCATGAATTGACTCTTATCTTTTTTCACCGAAAGCAGAGCATCGTTAAGACGGCTTAATTCCGTTGGATTCTTGAAGAGACTCTTTTTTTCGAGCTTTATTAAAATAAAAATAGCTTCGTTAGTTCGGTAAACAAACATTAAATTGCGCTCATTTATTGTACTTGATAATGTTTTACATTTATTCGCGAAAAACGTATTTTCGTCGAACGAAGCGAGACTGAACGAATTAAAGTTGAAATAAAATACGAGGAAAGGTATAAGAATCATTAAATGAACTCGATGCCGTGGGTGTAATGAAAAAGTGGAATTTGAAAATAAGATTCGGCGGGATTTAAACGACGAAATTGAGTTGGAGGGATGAAAAAAAGCGAGAGCGAAAGTAGTCGTGCGAATGCCAATAATCTAATGGAAAAAAGGGACGATAAAAAAGCGGAGATTTCGTTTTAATGAAGCAAGTTCACTTTGATATTGTAATGTTGTAAACAGATATTCATAATTAATATCAATTGTAACGTTTCGCCATTCATTTTCCGTCGATGGTTCTTTCCGCGTTCATCTTTGACTTCGTTTCTACTTACTCCGCAATTATTGTTAACAAACAATGTCTCTTTCATTTTAAACGTTACAAAGCGGAATCGCCCGCGTAAAAAGGTAGAAATGTTTCCGCTAATCATAAAGATGCATGAAATAATTCCAGTAACCTCGCCGCTTTTTCGCATTTCGCTTCCGATTAAATTAGTACGTCATTCGTCAAAGGTTATCTCCTTCCCCCGCGATTACGGAAAAGTTGATACAAAGTACGTTTCTTCGACACTCCTTCCACTCTTTTTCTTGTTGTTTTTCCTGAACTTTTTAACGGGGAGAAGATGAAACAAAAGAAAATGTATATTCCACCGCGGGGGAAGAAACGATGTACATTTTTTGTTCCTCCGAGTTATTCCGCAAATATCGTTAAAAGGAATCAGTAACTTCGTGAGCAAATTGAACTAATTATACTGCACTAGAACAATACTTTAACGACAAATCTTGACTGATACTGCTTGTAACAAACTTGAGATTCGGTGTTACGTAATTCAGTAATACTGTATAAATTATATTGCTCAAACTTATATGGAATTCATAACTGAGAATTAGCGGCGGCATTTTTCTCCACAACGCCGGAATGTTTCTGAACAGTTAAATATGCATGCAATGCAAAGTACATTATTTTAATTAAAGATAATATGGGACAGAGTATAATATTAAATAATAAAATCCGGAAATTTCATCCTGCAAATGATATTGCTCATCTCGTTTGTTCGGCCGTTCAAATAGTTTCGACCGAGGTACATTAAGACGAATTAAATGTCGGATTTCCGTTGAACCAACAAAGTCGAGTTTGGTTACGTTATTTTTTTTATTAAAAAATTGTTGTTGGTAAATCGGAAAAACATTCCCTTTTTCGAAAGTCAATAAATTATTAAGAATTATTGTCGAATTGGTCTATTCAACCGTATAACAATTTTAAAACAGTTTACTTTAAGCGAACTGAATTCACTTGAACCGAATGAAATGTTGATTTAATATTCTTTCAATCCGACAGTCTGTTTCCGCGAATGAATTAATATCAAAAGAGGTTTCTCGTTTTAAGTATATTATCCTTCAGAGTTTAATTTCTTTAGATTAAAAACATGCACCTTAATCTTACAGCTCGAACAGTGTTTGAGAACATGCCAACACAAAACGATACACTTTTAATGACCTGCTCAAATAGTGTTTTTCTTCTAGATATGCTTAAAGCACTTTTCAAGCCACATTACACTTCCCTTCGCTTCGCGCAGGACATTTAGCAGCGCGCGAATATTTCGCCGAGCACAATCCGCTTCCTCCGATTCCGTTTCTTTCATTTACAATAGCGGCTTAATGCTTCTTTAATCGCAATTAAAAAGCGCGCGGAAATCGGCGTCGAGCGGGGAGCGGCAGGAACGAGCGGCGAAAATGAGAATGGCGGGTTGAAAGCGACGAGGCGATACCGGCTGAGTAATGAATAAAGATTAGGATCGAATGGAAACGACGAGACGAAGATTACCGGGTCGCGCGGTTTTGGCGGGAGACAGTGGAAATAAAAAACGCGGCGAAAATGACCCGGCGTATTAGATTGGACGGCGATTACGGCGCCGGGGATGGCGGGGGCAGGTAATTAAAATGGCGAGCCGTCCGAGCCCTCGGCTTCTCGCGGCATGATTTTACAATCGGATTTTAATTAACACGCATCGCAGGGCCAGGTAATACTCACCGGATAGTACGTCTGGGAGCCCCAGGCGGGAAATCCGCCACCACCGCCGTAGCAGCAGAACCGTCTGCCTTTGCCGCAGGAGCCCTGCAACGCAGTCGGCGAAATTCTTTATTGACGTCGAATCAATTGCGAAATTAGTTTCAACGCACTTACAACTCCTGTTAGACCCTTACCTTTGGAGCCCGCCCACGGATACATAGATATACTCTTGAACGTGCTCGTTTCTCTGATCAATTTACTCTAATTCGTCGCTAATTTTTCTACCTTTTCCAGTCTTGGCGTATTAAAGGACAGATTGGCTGTGCTTTTTGTTGAGTTGAATGAGACAAGCGTTGTTTAATATTATTTTTGAAACAATTTAAAAGACGAAAAAATTGAAGTAAGAAATTATAGAATCATTATTATAATTTTTCTGTATATTGGAGAGAATCATTGATTTTTGCTAGTTTAATGATAAAGTACAAAATTTAAATAGTAAAATTGATACAGTTTTATTATTTAAGTAGTGTATTTTACGATTTATGAATTTGATAACCAATATTTAATTTATACTTTCAATCTAAAGTCTTACAATTCAATTAATTTTTGATCGGTCGATTATTCGATTAAACGATAAAAATACCGAGACGTTGGAATAACCCTTATTCATTTGAACCCGTATTTTCCTTTGTCCGTTGTTTTGTCTTTCGCGGGCAATGAATTTCGCGGCCGTTGACTAGCCGAGTCAATTAATATACCACTAATGATCGTTAGTCGAGTCATTTAATACTTACGATGATTAAATCAGGACAATTGAAGCCGTAGGTACACCTGCACGAACCGTGGCCGTGATAATGCGGGCGTCCGGGTCTGCAACGTGAAAAACAATGACGCGTTAATCGCCGGGATTTAAACCGCGCGCCATGAATCTCCTCCCACTTTATACCCGGTATATACACCTGTCGGACGAAAAATTCGCCTCGACCTGCCTGATAACTGTTCGATCGGATTCATCGTTTCATCGGTTTTTCATCCCACGGTCAATAGTTTTAGATCTTTGGTACATAAACAGTCTAAATTTAATAACATAATTATGATTTATTAATTATTGTTCTGATTGAAAAAAAATTAGATTTTTATTTTTGATGAATGCAAAACTGTGAATTGATTTAAAAATTCCCATTAAAATTCCTGACACTGAAGTCTTCAATATACTTTGAATTTATAGGGCGAAAATGAATGTTTCAAATAAAGACAGTGTTCAAGGCACTAAACATTTTTCAATTATAAAGAATTTATTTCACAGTTGTAGTAAATAATTTTGAATTGTATTATATGCTGAATATAAAAACTAAACAAAAAAAAAAGATTTGAAAGGTTTGCATAAAATTTGAAAATGTTACCTGTAATATTGATAATACGGATCGTGAAACCCGGCATTATGGTCATCGTAGGCGGGCCTTATCGGAGGACTATTCGGTCCATAGGGTCCCGGAAAGTGCGGCCTGAAACCTTCTAATCCTCCAAATCTGCAAAATCATCGAATTTTAATTCAGTCATTTGAAATGATAAACCGCGAAATCGCCAATAAGCGAAATAATTGCAAATCGCTTGTTCAATCTAATTATTCTAGTCAGTAGAGCGAGTCCACACTACCCCACGTGCTTGGTGCCAATTAGCATTTTACGGTAATCAAAATAGAAGGCGAAAATCAGAAAAAATGTGATAATGGTAATCATATTATTAGTTTTATTTGTTTTGATTAAAATATTTTTTAATTATAATGACCAGAGTTTTGGTTATTAATACCAAAACACTGGTCAATATAACGTCTATAAAATATTATTCCTGTGCTATTAATTTTTGCTGAGTTTCGCACTTTTTGCGACATCTGATATTGCGAAAAATAACAACGATGAAACCTTTTTTATATAAAAAAAGCTGACGATTTATTTATAGTTGTTTTTCAAATCTAAAAAAAAAAAAAAAATGTTGCAATGTAAAAAATTATGCGAACGCTTTTATTACGATTATTTTTCATTACTTTTTTTAACATTTGTTTTATTTTTCTTCATACAGCGTTCGTGACAAAAGAGCTCGCGAAGGAAATGCAAAAGCGCGATAAAAAGCGCCAGCGAAATTGGAAAAAATGGAATTGCCGTGAATTTGTCTGTAAATCGCCAGCAAGTGACACCGATCTCTACCTCGCTTCCGGCTCGGCCTCGGGCTTTTCCTTCTCGTCGACTTGGTCATTCTTGTCGCTTCGGCCGCGCTCCCATTTCGGCTCCTCCGACGTGCCACGTCCAATAACTGCCAGACCGAACAGCAACGCGAACACAAATCGCGACATCCCCCAAATGAAATGAATAAATCCTCCGCCGGTCCTTTTGATTCGACGATCAAGCTGCAAGAATGCGTTCATTATCAGCGATAAGCGTAATAGCGCGCCGAGGAAGGGAAAAAAAATGCCAAAGTCCCGGCGGGAACGGGACTCGGACTCGAGATAAGAACAGCGATGATATTTTACTTTTTTACTTTATCAAGCCGAAATTGTTTTAAGACCTCTTTTCCGCTCCAATAGTAATTTCATTTCACTTGCAACTTTTTTTACGGCGAAAAAAAAAGCGCCAATTAATTCACTTTTCGGCTTTTGAACTTTTGATGAAAGAATTAGCTTTTTTTTACAAAAAAAAGTATCATAAAGTCTGGATTGGTTTTGACGATGTTACTGACTTTGTTAGTATCAATTTTCAACTTTTTTTTCTAAATTTTCGAGACTTGATTGCCAAACTCTAATTGTTTATTAACAATAATTAATGAATGACGAATCGCTTTCGCGGTACACAGAGAAAATAACACTTTTCAGATTTCCAATATTTTTCAATATTTTTTTCTTTGCAATCCTCTTCAGATTACTGAATCTTTCAAAATCAAAAGTATATTTTTTTAAAAAAAGGAATATTTTTCTTTTAAAATGGTGATATTTTCATCGAATATTCAACTCATTTTAAAATAACAATATTTCTTTTGGGAAAATTGTATTAATCAATCAAAGTATTATTGGATATTATTATATTATTACTTATTATACTATTACTATTAAAAGATGTTAAGCAACAAGATTTTTTTTAAGACTTCAAACACGCGTCCAAATTCGATTTCAAATTAATTGCCGGAATCGACGAGGTTGGCCCAAAAAGTTACGGTTGTTTAAACAAACGCTTGCTATATCGAGCCGGCGTCGGAGGCGAAGGATTACATTTAGTCGGGGCGTTCCTTTAATGACGATCGAATGGCGGTGTTTGACTAAGCGAAAGTGAACGTCTCGGCGGGTTTTATACCACGCCGGCCGGCGCTGATACGAATCTGCGGAGATTGTATCGCGAATGATCCGCATCGGGAGTCTCGGCTTAGCCGGGGAATCCCCGCAAGGTGAGGCAACGGCGAAAAAAGGCGCGCTAATGTGGACAAACGAGCGAGATGAATGACACTGACCCTATTGCCGCGTACAAGCTCAATTGCGAAGGTGCCGTGTCAACAAACTCCGGCCAATCCGGTTAATACCCAATCGACGTTGCCCGAGGTCAACATTTTTGTTTGCCAAGTTGAACGAGTCGCCGGGATTTTCGCATGCGTAATCATCAAATGGCCACTTCCAAAGAAATTGTGACATCTTGACGGGATAATTACTGAATTCGCTATTAGTTTCTCGTTATGCGACTCTCTTACGTCGGATTCAAGGAATCATATAATTTCAATATCTCCGGAATAGAATGTCAATTCGCGGAATCAGAATAGATTTCCATTAAAAATGTCATAATCTTGTTAGAAATAATGTTCCAGTCAAAAATCATTTCAAGAAGAATTGTACTTTAATCTCAAGATACGTTTTTAAGGGTGAGATATGTTTAAAAATCGAATAACAGATAAAGTGAATGTCGAACAATGAAATTATTTACATGTGATGCATTAATTGATATTATATTAATACGAATAACTGATTAATCCAATTTTCAGAAATCGAATTGCAAATTCCATCGTGAGACCTGGCAAATGCTGCGCGAATCGAGCGGTTTTACCGCCGCGCAGAGAAGCGAATCAATCGAATTGGCTTCGCAAAGGCAAGACGACAAAAGAAGGGGAAGCGGATATCCGAATGTTCGATTTGAACGCAAAGTCGGTCACGCGTTAGCAGCATCACGCACCTTTTGTCGGCCGCATGCCACTGACATTATCGCGGTCTCCTTTACTAACATTATCGAATCATCTTTTCAATCAAAGTGTCATCCTCAACAAATGATAATAAATTGTCGTCTTGCGAGCAACGTCGCCCGTTCTTTCGAAAGTCGCGCGGTTCGCCTTATTTCCAATAACGTTACCATCCGTTCGATTTCGAAACGTCGACGAATTTAACGTTCATGCGGAAGAAGCAAAAGATACGGACATTTAATAAAGAAGTCAATGAAAGTTTAATCACGACGAAGATCCAAAAAAATTTGAATGAGAAATCGTATCTGTTTTCTTTTCGCAAACACTCATTTTAAGGTAGAACGTTAAATTTTATCGTTTCAGATGAACGTTTCGTGTCTTGTTTTATGCGAAAATTCTAATGAAACTTTTTTTTTTGTGTTTCAATCCAGGTTACGGGCACATCGCACCGAAAACTCGAAACGGAAAAGTCGTAACGATATTCTACGCAATCCTGGGCATCCCCTTGATGCTCTTGTGCCTATCCAATATCGGCGATGTTATGGCCTCTAGTTTTCGGTAAAGCGCAATGCAAAAACGATCAATATTTTAAACAACAATTGTGCAGACGTCACGGCACGATTTCTGGGACGCCGAGTAAGGCAAAATATTAAATTACAACTGCGTCTCGTTATTGAAAAATTCATTTTTAATCACGATTTAATCGGACTCCCTCGTTCCGTGACGCTTTTACCAGCAGGTTTTCGTTCGACCGACGAGAATTACAATTAAAAGTATTTGAATTTCAGACAAATGATTGTGAAAAAAAAAAAAAAAAAAATAGATAACGCTCGTTGCAGAAGAGCTGATAAAAGATCCTCTGTAATTATCAGGCTCTTTATTTTTTTATGCTTTGTTTTTATTAGTATTATTTTTACATGAAAAGAATTTCACAACGACCATGTTTCTCGCTGCAGATTTTTGTACTGGAAGGTTTGCTGCTACGTTTGTACACGACCTCCAAAGAAACGACGTCCCAGGAACACTTTGGTCCGGGGATACTCGGTCCGTCAGCCAGGGTAAACAATTGTCTTTATCTAGATTTATTTTATGTTCCAATTAATAATTACTTGAAAATCAACGTTTAATATTGAATGATTAAATTTTGTGAAATAATTAAATGTCAAGTGATATTAGGTTTAATAATGGTTGACATTATCTATCACGTCACTCCAAATTAACGTTGAATCAACATTCGTTCAACTAACTTCTGGTCTTTTGATATAATAATGTGGCAACAGCACGACAAGAATTCAATCGAACGTCCAAATATGTTTGCGCGAATGAAATAATGAAAGCGAAGGAAACGAAGCTAGTTGATCTCATTTCCCAAAGTGATTGGCGACGAGGCAATTACATTGATTGAGATATGTTTAATATCCGTTTTGCAGGAGATTTGGATCTAGTCGGGGAACTTCCTTCCGGCGCTCGATTCGCATGAGCCAGAGATCTGCGGACTCAGCGGCGATGGGCCAATCCGATGGCATGACTAGGTCGTCTTTCTATTCAGACACTGATTGCAGGTCTCTAAAATCCTATTTCCACCTTTTTAATTCCCTTAATGCGGCGCTTCAAATCCAAACAATGGCTCGAACCGTCGGACCACCGTTTTCCCACCGGCGACTCCGCTTGTTGCAAATTATAAAATGTCCCGGACAATGAATCCCCCTCTTCCTGAAACCCGCGATTCATTCTCTGACCATCCTCGCCTTCTTCGTCGTTTACTCCTTTATTCCACTTCAATATAAATAACGAGCGCGATAAAAAGCAGACGATTCGACGAGTGTTAAATCGCAATCGAATCTTCGCGTAACTAGTCGGCCAATTAAAGTTGAAATTGAAGCCCGGCATTGTTTTGATAGGAACGACTTCCGGCGACCCGGGCTGTACGCGTATCCGCCGGCCACGATGCCACGTCAGTCGACGATGACAAGGTACTCCGATTTGCCGATGCCCTCGCCGAAGATGACACGAGGTATATTTAGATACATTGTTTACAGTGTTATTCGCGTGAGCGCTTTGAAATCAAGATTGACGATCGAGACTGAAAATAAGTAGAAGAATTGCTTGGAAGGTTGTCGTGAGCTTCATTCACATCAATCATTTCTAATTCATTAATTGCGTCAACGTCATCTAATAACATATAGAAAACGATGTTGAACATATACTTAAATATAAAAGTATTATATATTTTTTTGTTTTACTTTTAGGGTCGGCAAGATTAACAACCCAGTCGCTGGATAGAAAACTGCTGGTAGGACACAGCGATGTTGACAAGACGCCCGTTTTGATCAACAAATACGCGCTCGATGACTTCGAAGAAGCCCAGGATCCTTCCAAATGGCACTCGATACTTTGCGAGCCAGGTAAACAAAGCTGACTTCAAAGTAAATTAAATGTAAACAACACATTAATTACAACTTCGTCGACTTGAGTGTAATCTTAATTTAAAACATTGAAGCTTAAAGTGTTACATTATAATTTATAAGCATGATATTACATTGAAAACGAGACAGATTCCATTAAAGTAATTCTTTAAATTATATTGAAATTTATCTTAGATCGAAGTTTTAAAATTGAAGAGATTTTTTACCTGTTCTTCTTACCCCTCCTTCCTCCAAAATACAGAAAGTCCTTTAAAGTCCTCGGCGGCGAAAGATGCGCCTTTAGAAGACGCAGAAGTTATCGACGGGCCTTTGAGTTTGGCGTCCAGATCTTTGCCCCGGAGATGCACATCAGTAGAGGCGACTGTGCCAAGTAGATCGAGATCCATTGGTCCGCCGACAAGGTCTACTTCCGTTTTCTTGGAGAATGAACAGACCAGGAGATCGACTCCATTCACCAGATCCAGGAGGATGAGGGGCAACGTCGCCATTCGTAAATATTTAATCTTCATTAAAGTAATGATGACAATCGTAACTACGAACTACTCAAAAATTCAAAACACTTCAACAGGCAAACTTTCTTTTATATTCGATTTATTGAAGTTATTTCTTCTTGAAGGAAAAATACAGATATATATGTATAACTACCTAAACAGAATATGGTAGTAACTTTTATTGCCTGAATACCCGTTAAATGAATGAATAAATATGATATTTAAAAAATGTGTGTTATAAATTAATTACGATACATTATAATGCATGTATTATTTTATTTGTGTATTTGTCTCGCAGTTAATTTTTAATTGTTTAATTATACAATTTATGATAAAAACAGTAAAAAAATCTCTCTTTATATTGTAGAATTTTAATATGTACAGATTTTTTAGAGATACTGCAATTTAATATCTACGAATACGTTGACTATTAAATTATTCTCTTATTATATTCTTTATTAAAAGTACAAGATCACAACTAATATCTAAAAATGACGTGATTGATAGCTCGACCGTACCGCCGAGAAGCCCCGTCTCCACGAATAATGTCGCCAATGGGCTTTGCGGTGCATCGACAAGTTTACGCTGACGATTTTGAGGTGGATTACGATTATTACACAAACATGGATGAACAAGAAAGACGGTCGACGATCAAACCTGTGCCCATCTGGCTTTGCGTCTTCCTCGTGGTCA
This sequence comes from Aradophagus sp. ZL-2020, assembly GCA_022817685.1. NCBI lineage: Eukaryota > Metazoa > Arthropoda > Insecta > Hymenoptera > Scelionidae > Aradophagus > Aradophagus sp. ZL-2020. Next base: position 12,240 of record JABFOV010000799.1, read on the forward strand.
GCTACATCTTTGGTGGGGCATTCCTTTTCAGCGAATGGGAAAACTGGGTCTTCCTTGACTCGGCTTACTTCTGTTTCATCACGTTAACGACAATAGGTGAGTCACAGTTCTAACAGGTATTTATGAATAACATGACAAGAAAGAATATTCGCAATTAGTTTTGATAAATTAAGATTTTATTCCTGCAAAAATTAAAAAGCTTGGAATGAAACATTTATTTAAATGATTCACTTATACTGAGTCGATATTCATTTAAAGTATAAATCAAACGAATTAGTAATACACGAGTAGCAACTAAAACAACCAAGGAAGTACGTTTCTTAGATCTAATGAAATATTGTCCGATGATACATTGCTAAAAGGCTGTGTTTGTATTATCGATCGAACGCGATACAAAATGCTTGTCAACGTAAGAACTTTATTTAACACTCAACTAACTGCAGGACGGTAATCAACCAAAAACTTTATCTTCGTTGAACGTTTCAATCAATAACCACGATGCGACGAAACCGCCGGGCTTCTCCCGCGGCCGTCCATTAAAATCATTTTTTAATTAATCCGAATGATTGATTTCAATTACAATTTTTCACCGGCATTCACTGCGCGTACAATAATACGTCATCCGATTATTCCGTTCGTGGAAAACGATTGAAATCGTCAACCCGGGCGTAACGAGAAGCATTATTGTCATTGTTGTAGTAAAAAAGGAAAAAAGAAGAGTAATGTTATAATTCGTAAGATACTAACGACGAGCTAACGACTCGTGCAAATGACTTGCGCGCAGGTTTTGGTGACTTCGTGCCGGCGCACCGATTAAACGCCGAGCGCAGTATCGCCCTTTGCTCGCTCTACTTGCTCTTCGGCATTGCGCTGCTGGCAATGAGCTTCAATTTGGTGCAAGAGGAAGTCATCAACAACGTGAAAAGCGTGGCCAAACGGCTGGGGATAATTAAAGACGACCGCGGCGACGAGGACGAGGACATCGAGGACGATTTTGACTACATCGAGGACGAACACGCCGAGAGCCACGAGCTTGGCTGATTAGTCCTCGATACCATGACATTCTCGTCCTTTATCGCCGGTACTTCTTTCTTTATCTTTTCATTCATTTCTTCGTTCTTTTATCGTTTCTTTTTTAGTTCCCTCCTTTCTTTCTACCTCATTTTAATTCGGCCAATAATGTAATTAAATGAAAAATGAATCATCGTTTTCGGACTTCAATTTTTCATCTACTTTGCGGGAGAATCGTGAAATTATAGATACTAATTTTGAGAAGATCAATTAATTTATTAAAAAAAACTGTTTTTTATTTATAATTGGTATTTTGGGTTGGGATTTACAAAGTGAGGACAAGAACATATAAATGTAAAATGAATAAGTGATAGCAATTTCTTTTATTGATCTGTATTTATTTTCAAGTATTTATGTGATCTCTGCAGAGATCACATAAACTTGTTTTAGTTTGTAAACCCAACCCAACTGTTTGCCTTTATCCATCAAACGATTTCTCTTTGTGTGAAGAGGTAAACTTAACGATCGTTCCGAAAAAGTGACTTTACAGTAGTGGTCGAACTTACTTCTTTACCGAATGAATCATTAACTTTATTAACTTTTTTAAGGCTTCATACATTTGATACATAGGATTATTTTTTAATTAATAAGATATTTGTCGCAAAATAGTCAAAGTGATACCGATTGCCATGTTAATTTTGATATTTCGCGATATGACATAGATATTTTAAAGCATTAGTAATTTTTATGTTAAAAATCAATACATTGTATTGCTAAGAGAATGTTAAAGTTTTTAGTGAATTGATGTCTATACCTAAAATCGAAACGATATTTTTATACTTTAAATGTATAAATTGTAACTTTATTAACGTTTGTTGTTGCTTTTATTACTACGTCAATAAGGGTTTGCTTTAAAATAATCTTATCACCACATTAATACTCAAAATTTGTATATCGAATTCAGTTAATGATGGTAATTCTTGCAAATATTTGTATTAAAATGTTGGATCTAGAAATCTATTTAATATGAAAACATTCTTTCCATGACAAGTGGTTTTTATATTTAATTTTATTAGATTAATATAATAAATGCATTTTTTCAAAATGTGAAATATTACATGGAGAAAATGTATCATTATGAAATTACATGACGGTTGTGTGAACCTCAGGTAAGTCTTAAGAATCTTACAATGTACATCATTTTCTATAATAATAATTAGACTTGTTAATAAAAATAGACTTGTCATTCATACGAGCTCGGCCGATTCAGTTAAGTGATTCTTGAACAGTTTCTACTACATATAATGTTTTCTCGCTGATTTTCCTCTTACATCGTAATTGCATTCGTTTATTTTAAGTGATCATTTATAGATTATTATAATAATTTTTTTGGCAAGAAACTATTGAGTTTATTTAAATATAAAAAGCGACCGATAAAGTCTGCTCTTTCAAGCAGTTTAAAATTATAACAAGAAATACATCATGTGTATGTTGAGGTTTTTGTATGATTTATATACTTTTTTATTACAGTTCACCGTTCAATAATATATTTTGTCACCGTTTATTGCACAGGTAAATAAAAAACTTATTTAATTTTTGTAACTAATTTATTCATATTTGTATTACGATAAAACCACAGTTTTATAAAACCACAAACCATACAATTTCTGAATGAAAATGAATGAAGCTTTTTTACAGACATACTTCACATGGTGGGAAAATATTCTGAGAACTGATAACAGTGTGTATTTAATACGAATAGACATTCATAAAACCAAAGTATGAATGAGAAACTAAGCAGACAGATATTGTATGCAATTCATGTATAACAAAAAAATAAATATACTCGTGAAATCGTCCTTTAATTGTTTAAAGAAATTTTGTTCATTCTTATAACTTTTCATTTTGAAGACCTCTTAACTTATAAATTAATAACAGCAAAATAAACAAATAAGAAATATAGATAAATTAAATGACAAAACCTAAAGAATTTCACATTTATAAATTTGTTGTATGGTGCATCTGCTGTTTAAAATTGCAACTTTATGTTTCCGTTTGTGTCGCTCATCACAGTTGTACTCTATCAAACACAATCATGTAAATTGTATTCTCCAGTTTGATTTCATAAAGTATATTTTGATTTAATATACATTCAAAGGCAATAAAGGTCTTTTATTATTTGCGATTGATTAATGTACCGATACTGACATTTTATATTCAAACAAGTTTCATTTCACGAGTTAAATTTATTGTTCGTTATTCCAGTGCTCAATCAAAAGCCAATAAGATTTGCTCCAACTTTTATATAAGGTTCTTGTTACTGTCATTACACTGTCTTTACTAGAAATTGTTTTCCAATAAATATTTAATTTAAAATTTTATCATCACGTTTGCAAACTTTGTATTGAAAAAACTAATAAATTTTACTGATATATTTCTTCAGGTCCAACGCATTAAAAAGATGTCAACGTTGAACATTAGCATATTACAAATATTAGCATATTATGATACACAAAGAAAGCAGTTTCGCAATGACCGTACGACTCCCCTGGAAGTAATGAAGCAAACACGCGTGAGTGTGACATTTCACGTAGCCGCAATCCTTGGTCGACCTGTCGTTGAAATACGAACGCGCGGGGTTGTGCTGACTGAATCTGACTTTTGCCGGAGCGTTAACTTTACTCCCGAATAAAAAAAAAAAAGGCAAGCTAGTGGAAGGTAAAAAAGTAAAGAACAAATAAGTAAAAAGCGAGAACGGAGAGGGGGATAAAAGTTACGCATTGGCGCACAATCGTCTCTTTTTGTTGCCGTTTCGGCTACCTATACGAGTTCACGTGAGATTTATGTTGGGCGCACGCGGCCTGACGAAAATCGTCGCGTGTTTTTCGTCGTCGCCGGCTTTGAATTACAATGACTCGTGTAGCGCGCATTTTTGCTGACACGACGGCCGAAGTGGACTTTGGCGCGTCGCCAAAAGCGATCAGCCAATGTCGGTTCAAGACCCTGATCATAGCGATCGAAAGCTCGTTTCTTGCTTATTTACACGCTTTATTCATTGCTCTTTGCGCGTAAAAACAAGCCGCGCCTTTTTACGTCTACCGGCATTATCACTTTCGGACACTCTCGCTTTTACGCGGAGCTTTTATTTTTAAATTATCGCCACTTATTCGCGGTTACCGTCCGACTCGGCACAAAGTGTGATTGGTATTCAGTTTTTCACGTTTACTTTAATTTGTCAAACATGTTTTAAACATGCCGATGTTTATGCGATGAAAGTTTGCAATGTTTATTCGTAATGAATCGAAACTTGGAACCATACGAAGAAATTGCATTTGTAACGGAAAAAGTAAGCGAAAAAATGGTTCATCTTATTTTTAATTGAACTCGGGTAGAGTTTTATTCCTCACAAAGAAAACTATTTCTAGTTTCAATTTCTCGCAAATAAATGTCGCACACTTTCGGCACATTAATGTTTTAAACTTATATTTCCTCAGATACGTAAGAAAGTAAATTAATCTTACATAGATACTTTTGATGTTAATCCGCGTTTGATTGAAAAATGTTTCTTTATAGTATTTTATAATTTATCGATATGTCTGAAGAAATACTCAACGAGTTTCAATTTAACAAAGTTACACGCGTTTAAAATTGCAAAAAACAGTTTCAAAGGGTAGTAAATCAATCAGATTTTAGATTGAATGGGTTTCGTTTTAAATACATAGTTATGGAATTATCGAGTATTCAAATTATGAAAGTAATCCTTTATTAATATTTGTGTATGAATATGCATGTAAATTTAACGATAAATTATAACCCTTTTTCCGAAAAATCATAACTATATGTGCAACATTATAATTTTTTTGCCCGGAAAAACGGTGTAATAGAAGTCTATGAGATTACCTTTTCGTCGCTGCAACAGCATAGTCATTTTTGTAACATTCGCCCTACTCCCAGGGATGTATTTACAGCGGGAAAAGTCGCGTGTCGCGAACAAAACCATAAATTACGCCTCTTTCACCGTGAATTTCTCTTACATCCGGCTAGATAATTTTCTTTGGCAAAGTGCTTAATTAATGCACTTTGCGAATAAATGAATCATCGTGCGCATATATACATACATATATAAACTTTTTCCGTTGTGAAGTGTTCCACCTCTCAATTACCAGAGCCAAACGTGCATTCATTAAAGCACAAAGTCAACGATAGTTTCCATACATTTAGTAGCAAATAAAGAAAAAAAGAAAAAACCGAAAAAGTGGATATTATACTACAAAAAATTATCGCAAAACAATTTTATTTTAAATTTGATAACACCAACAATCTAATATAAGTGACTAGAAAACATCTTTAAAGCACTATTCAATACTGAAGTTTAAATTTCAACTGAAAAAGTTGTATTTGGATTCGGAGTTTTACGTTAAAATTTAAAGTTTTTAATCAAACAGAAGAAAGATATTGTAAAATTGAAACAAAAATGTAATCCATACTTTACTCGCATTTAAAAAAAATTCAATATAATTTATATTGTAAATACTTACACATGTAGTCAATTCAGACAATTTAAGTGTACAAGAAACATCTCAAATTAAGACCCACTTGTTTTTGCAACGAAGGATTAAAAAGAGGGATAAAGAAGAAGGCGGGATAAACGGAACATCGCGTTTCCCCACACTTTAGCTGAAACAAAGTGATTAATAAGAAGCAGGAATCGGATAGGATTGCCGGAGCGGGCAAGCTGCCCGCGCGAAACGAAAAGTAAGCGTCCGGTCTTGGTAAAGATTCTGCCAATGTCGGCGATTTCGTCGCGGCGGTTGGCTCGTGCCAATTTTTGCACATCCCCGACGCCGTGCCGTCAATCTCACCGAGTCGATTGAGTTATCGCAAGCCGCGATAAACACACGCGGCTTGTTACAGCGCAGACGTTCGTTCCAAAGGAATCGGATTTGACGCGCGGCCCGTCGACGAGCCTTCGTTATTCGTTTCCGTTCAGCTTCGAAAAAAAAGTTGCCGCCTTGATACCGAAATAGATTTTAATTGCGTTGTCAACAAAAGTTCATTTTTCCTCGAGCGCTTAAATCATTTTTCTTGTCTCTTTTTTTTTCTTCTTTTTTTTCTGTCGCTACATTATATTTTAACATTACATTACAAAATCGTGGCTCGTATCGTGTTACAACGGGCTTTTGATGACGATGAATTTAAAATACCCGTTACACCAGTGAGGATAATCGAATTGCTCGAAATCAGCCGTTGCGAGTTTGTTAAAACATAATAAAATAATGAAAACGCATTAATTGCAGGCGCGTCGGCGAGTTGGCTGTAATTTACGTAAATGGCCGTTTACTCCATTTAACAATTTCTCTCGGTTTTGTCAATTGAGAGTGCCTGTTGAAAATAAGCAGAGTTAAGTGGTCGGTTGTAACGTTTAAACGAGTTTTCGGGTTAAAAATTACATACTGATTAATCTTCACTCACATTCAAAGTAAATTACAAATGAAATAAAGGAATGAAAAGGAAAAGGAATTAAAAAATATTTACGCAGTCAACTTAAACTGTGATACTAGAAATCATTGTTAAAATTGTAGTGAAAATTACATTATTAAAATAAAAATTATTCTATAAATGTTGAAAGTGCTTATGAAAAGTATAATAAAACATTTTCAAACTTCAGTGCGTTGTCGTTTCGCTAATAAAGCTCGCAGAAAAAAAAAAAAAA
>JABFOV010000799.1:19063-31620 GCA_022817685.1 Aradophagus sp. ZL-2020
AAAAAAAAAAAAAATTTGAAACTGCAAAGTACGTCAAGAAAAATTGTCAGTCAACGGACAAACGAAACGTTGTGCCTTTGATCAGCACTTCGTCACTTAAACCGTCGTTCGCGTTGTCTCGCGAGTAATTAATATTAATACAAGATTTAAGTAAAATATATAATCACGGCTCGCGCGGACCAACAAAGGCAATTACGAAAACTGATATTTATTAGCCGACGCAATTATGATACTGCGCTCTCACATTTCTAATATATTATTCTTGATCATGTCATTCCAAATGGACTAATTTTCTCGCGCTTCTTGCGTGTGTTTCGGTGAAATTTCTCTCGCTGTATAAGCCAATTACCTCGAATCACAGTAATTGGTCTAATCTCAAAATGTGAGTTTGATATATTGCAACGTCGAGTCGATAAATGTACGTTCTCGTTTCACGCCGCCAATTTTGAATCGGAACGTTCAAAAATGGTTAACGCCGCTAACTCCAGTCAATGATTCCCAATACAAGCGAAAATAAACGTTGGCAACTGAGGCATTATCATAATTAAAATCTTAAATCCAGGTACTAACTTCCGCGCCAAAATTGTACACCGCGTAGTTTTGTGGCTATTAAATCCTTTGTTCCCGATCTCTATTATTTTCACCGTGTAAATCAAGATCGATTATTTAACTTCACTCGTGCCCGATTCGATATTTTTCGAAACTCTGATGAACATTTTGCTAACTTTTCTGTTACTGCAACTTTACTTATTTTCAGATGAAATAATCAAGGAAATTACATTGATGGGGATAAATTATTGAATCAATAACTTTGAAAATTTAAATACCTTTAAATAATTCGGTACACAATTTTAGTGCAAAGTTAAACTTTGATCTGAACGTCATTGATCGATGATAAACAAAGGAATATTATTGTCTCTATAAGGACTCAATGTTCTAATAATTTATGAGTTTAATTGATGCTCTGTAAAAAAGGAAATCACCAAATCGCTAGCGTTTTTCACCATAAATTAATACTTTAACACCAAGAAGAAGAAAAGATAATTATGAAACCTACACGGAAAAGTTATTTTCAGCGAACCACTATGCCCAAAAGGTCTCATTGTGTCGATTGTGCCCATATACCCTGCAGATCTAAATATAAGTGCCATCCCGCGGCGATCAAAGTCATCCTCTGGGTCTGTCGCGGAAGCCACCAGGAAAACCGGCCGAAAATCGTACGAAAGGCAGAAAGAAAACGGACGGAAGAAAAAAGCTTAACGAACGGTATGCCTCTCCCCGATCTATTTTCACGTCACCCGAAATTCGGCTTATCACGGAGAGAAAAATACGCCGAGCCGGTGGTTGGGATCCATCCAGCGACCGGGTGTAAGTCGAACTTGGTTATTTTTAGGCCGTTGCTATTTTCGATTAGTGTGCCGAGCGCGAGCCTCGAAGCCAGTAGACGGAAAAGACTCGTCTCGTCTCTCTTCCGACTGGACCACCGCGTGTGAGCCTTCGGCTCTCGGCTCGGCCACTAGCACCGAAAGACGATCGATCGACCGACCGGTAAATCGGACCAGCGGTTCGCCGAAACAGCGAGTCTTTTGTATACACATTTCCACACAGATTTAAGCGCCACTCGGTTCGACGTAAATGTAAATGCGTCTGTCTAACGTCAGCGCCGGAGTGTTTTCTCTCGAAATAATCCCGGCGAGACTTTGCGCTGCGGAATGGCCAGGTGACCGGGTGACCGGCGATGGAACTCGAGGGGCCGGCGCGCGGCAGCCACCGCGGCCGGAGCAGCAGACGGCGCCGCAGAAGGCTCAAGTGGAGCGAGAGGGTCGCCGACTGGACCCGCAACCTCGTCGCCTTCCTCTTCAGCAACGTCGGCATCGTCTGCCTCGTGGTCGGCTACACCATCGCCGGCGCGTTCCTCTTCACCGGCATCGAGGGCAAGTTCAGCCTCAACGTCACCAGCGACGTTTCCATCTTGAGGAACGACACCGCGCTCAGACTCTGGAAGCTCACCACCTCAAAGGTAATCATTCCGTTTGTCAAATTAACTGCTTTATATTTAGAGATAAAATCAGTGGAAAGCACTACAAATCCAAGTGTCTCATTTTCAGACATTTTTCACGTTTGAGACACCAAAAGTGTCTCAATTCATCGCAAATGAGATGCTTTTAGTGTCTCAATCACCAAAAATGTCTTAGAATGAGACACTTGATTTTACAGTGAAAACTTTCTTTGTCAGTTAAAATGGGTGTTAAAATTTGGTGTTAAGTACAGCGTCAGTGTTAAAAAACCAATCATTTTTTATAAATTTTCACCTGTATTTCGTCATAGGTGAACATTTTCCACCAAAATTGAGTGGTTTTTTACACTGCAGACGTTTAACAACGTACACCGAATTTTATCACTCGGTTTGTTAACGAGTGACATAAATAGTGCGAAGTTTCTTGTGAATTTGGTGTAAGTTGTAAACAGTTATGGTAGATAAAGTTTTCGGTTTCGGTAATTGCCAAGTGAAACTGAAAGCAGATGTGAATTGAAAATGTTGAACTTAAAATCAGTAAAAATCATAGTTAATTAATAAAAGAAAATCATTATTAACGTAAACATTTATACAGTTAAATGACTATTTTTCACTTTTCATGTTCAACTGCTCACTCCTTCTCTGCTTTCAATGCTCGTTATTGACGCTTTACGAGTTTCACTGCAATAAAGTGGTCTTGATCGAACTTGAAAATGAGTAAATCTGTATACACCGAATTCACACTTAATTTTTTACAATGTTCAAATGACAATAAATTTGTGTAACATTATTTGTGTGGTATTAACAATTGACAGATGATTGTCGAACTTTTTTTCTTAAATAATACGCATTTATTTAGTCAGTTCCATTTTGAGAAAATGTTGAATCGATCGATCAACGATTATACAAGTTGTGAAATTAATGCGCACACACATCAAACGTATCGAAAAGTACTGCCATGCATCATTTCATCGCGTACAAATTAAGATTCGTAAAATAATGTTGGCTCTGAACTGACAGTTGTTGGCTTGAAATAAACAGTCGAAGATTTTGTAAATTTACATTATGCAGACAAATGTTCCAATTATAATGTTCTAACATTTCATTCGTGAATACACACACAAACCGGAAGCATTGCGAGAAGAATATTTACTTTCTTTTCATCGTGAGAAAAGACGCGACGGAAGTTTAGAATTACAATTGTGAAAAAATAACTTCATTAAAAATAATTTAATGTTTATAATTAGCATTTGCTGAAGATAATGCAAAAGTGAGTTTAATATTCCATCATAAACTTGACAAGAATTAAAAACTTTTTAACTCTTTTCGTTTTAAAATGTCTATTACACGTTACAAATTTTTTTTCAAGTAAAACTTTAAATTAAAATCTGCAACTTTTAACGCATTAAAAACGTTTCCGAGTAAACGCTAATGATGAAAAATTTATTGAATTTTCAATTTTTATCTTTTATTATTTATTTTTCTATATTACTATGGAATTTCACGATCATATAATGAAACATCAAATTGTTTAATACGTGAGTGTAGAAAGAACAGTTATATTTTTTTAAACACATTTTATCAAATATACAATTTTGCTATTGAATTTTTTTCTTGTTATAAAATATATAAATGTGAAACCATTTATAATACTTCACATCCAATCAATTTAACTGAAGCTTTTGTATGGAAAAAAGTACGCGAATTAATAATTGCATAGATTGCCAAGTTCTGCATTTTTATTCAATGCTCCAAATTGCACGTAAAAACATACTTTGTACTTCAAAAGCATACAAATAAAGCACACCTTTACCGGTGTGTAAGGGTTTGCGTCTCCACGTACATATTCATGGCATATCAATGGAAATTTTAAATCCAGACATATGCTTCATTTTGAATTAACGAAATATATATAAATGTTTATCAAGTTACTAAAGTATAAATTAGTGATAATGGCTTTTCAAATTTATAATGACGAAGCAAAATAATATAATAATTTCCACTTAATGAAAATATAATTATTGTAATTTAGTAATATAATATTCTCGTTACACATACAAAATTTTATGTATGTTTATAATATAAAAATACTTTCACTCGAATAAGTAAATTGATAAAATGATCAAAATATTAATCTTAGGTTGTGAATATAAGTATTTATATTCACACTTTTAACATCAAACCATTTGCTTCTTTTTTCATTTAATTTTATTTTATAATGATGTATAAAACGTTTGCTAAGTTCATATGTTTAAAAGAAATGAACGGTAAAATAGTTCATGAATCCAAATAAAGGTAAAAAGTTTCTCAGTTTAACTTTCCTAAATCAATATAATTCCCAAAACACATAGCTCCGTATAATCATTATAACTTTAGTTTTCGAAACATGTCATTCTTCAGGACTATATTAAACCACTGGTAGTCCGATACCACTTACGAACTTTAAATTGACATAAAATATTTCACTGATTGAATACGGTTTTAATCGATTATGTTACGTTATTATGTTACGTTCGACGACGAAAAAAAAGTATTATGAAATCAATAATGTTGCTTTGTGCGCGTGTCGGGGGACTGAAAATTTGTCTTTGGAATCCAATGAAGCATTGAAAAGACATCTGTATTCACATTTAAATGAGAAACCTGATAAATGTGAACGGAGTGAAAAATTATTCATAAGACGTAATAGTCCGGAAAGACATGTTCTTATTCGCAGTGGAGAAAAGCTTCGCGTATGTGACTTCGACGGCAAATCTTTCAATCGCACAAATAGTTCTGGGCGTCAAGAGTGACGTGCCATACTGCTCCCGTTCCTGTCCAGAAATTAAGGACAATTTGTCAAGCCATCGATACCCGATTGCCGAGTTTCTTTCTCTTTTTCTTCTTCTTTTACCATTTGCGATTGCCCAAATGATACAGACATCAGCATTTGTCTTTTTCTAAGTACATGAATAAAGTTTTAGATGAAACAACATGATTAGTTGATTCAGCATAACATCCGACTTCAACTACATCCGACTTCTATTGGTTTTTACTAAATTTCATTGATATTTTTCTCAAAGTATCTTATATCAGTTTATATAATTCCATACAAACATTAGAAAAACAAGTGTTTTAATTATGCTTTAAAGAAAAACTTTAATGTATTTTAATCTTTCAACATTACGAGTACCAGTATCGATACAAATTACGTGCACTACGAGCTAAAACCAACGCCTTTTTGCTCCAGTCGGACGGTACACCGTTAAGAAATACGCGGTCGAACGCTAATCGATAACACAAATGATAAAACTTTGATTGCAGGAAAATGTGTTCTGCGAGAAATGCTGGAAAGCTAAGGTTAATGCGGAACTTGAAAATTACCAGCAGGAAATAACGCAGGCTATTAAAAATGGATACGACGGTGCGGATGCCGCGAACGAGGGCAAGCAGTGGAGCTTCGCCGGGGCCTTCCTGTATTCGCTCACGGTCGTCACCACCATCGGTACGTAAGCTCATAAACAAGGTTTCGTTTGAATGAAAAAAAATACAAATGAAATAAAAAAAAGACCAGACGAAAGGAAAAAATAAAAGAAACTGTCAACTCCAACTGATTTGCCTACTGTCTCACCGTCAAACGACTGCAACTTGAAGCGCGAATCGTCAGATCGAAACTTTTCAAATGAAACATTCGGACGCTTGAATCGATTCAATTTATTTTCCTTATTTTTTGAGTTTTTTTTTTATTTTTATTTCTTTCCTTTTTTGTTTTAATGCTGATGTATATAATTATGTATCGAGCAATTCCCGTTTGAATTATATACAAGTAAACTACGGATCCATTTTTAAAGTTTCGCGAATTTATTTCTGGTTATAGCTAACATTTCCGCGAGAGTCTGCGAAATGCTCGCCCAAGGCGCCTCATACCTTTGACAATTATTTACAATCGCGCAAATAATTAAGCCCGAAATTTGCATAACGTTTTCTTAAAACGCGCGCTCGCAAATTGCGTCGGACTGCGCTAGCTAAATCAAGTGCTCGGTAACAAATGTTTTATTTAATGCTTGTGTGACGTAACTTCGAACGAAGCGACGTCTTAATTGCAACGCAGTGCCTTAAAGTGATACAATCGTTTCGACAGGAAAATGTATCTAAAGTCAGGTGCGCGACCGATGTATTCGTGAGCTCGAGTTAACTAACTTTATAAAATGGGTGTTCTAATCAATTTTGACAATATTTTGCAAAACGACTGGCGGTATACGAGTCGTTATTCGAGAATGATGCTTAACAAGATATAGAAAAAGACGCGAAATCTTGCTCTGTCTGCTTGCTTTTCTTCTTACCTAATTGCGATCATTAATTGAAACATCTGAGAATGTCACGTATTTCATCTTTTCTTAATTATGCCATTAGGAATTGAAATTATTACCATCTTTCGCACATGTTTCATTTAAAGTATTGTATTCATCCAGAATTGCCCAAACAAGAGCTTTGAGTGCGTTTTAAAATGTGCCATCAACATTTCTCACAAGCTTAAATATGGGGAATAAAAAATATGCACAATTAGATGCTTATGTGCATACTTAAGTATGGCAATTTTTACAATGTGCAGATTATTAAGAAAACCACATTGTAAAAAACAGTATTTTGTTGACCCAACAGAATCATATGGTAACTGAGATTACAATAATATTAATAAGAACGCTTTGCATGTAGTAAGAAACGTGCTTCTTACATTGTTACTTATAACCTACAACAAAAATAGTAAATTCCGTCCACCTGAGTTGTAGATGGCGCATTTTACAATATCATCGTCTTTACAACAAATCTTAAAGCATGCAAAAAATTACAATATGCAAATACAATATGCATTGTACAGTATGGTTTTTTTGATGAAAGCAAAGCATTCCTCCGAGATTTTATTTCCTTTTTTTCATCGATCGAACGTGGTCAGCGCCCGATTTTCGCCAGTTTCGTACGACTTTTTCGCCCGGCATTATAAATAAGCCATGTTAACAATGTTTGTGCGGAACGTACGAGATGCAGCCGAAAGTTGGGCGCCGCTAATGATAAAAGATGTAAATTCGCGCGCGCCCCTCCGGTGTGCTTTCATTTTCAAGCCAGTTGTCGCCAGTTGTCCATGTTTCAGGTTACGGAAACACTTGTCCCAGAACAAAGTGGGGCAAAGTAGCGACGATCGTTTACGCCATTGTGGGGATGCCCTTGTTTCTCCTCTATCTCAGCAACATTGGCGATATTCTCGCGCGCAGCTTCAAGTGGACGTACGCCCGTTGCTGTCTCTGCAGGTTGAAAATTATTTCACATTATTGTCGACGCACTCGTTCGCCGAGTAAAAACACCATCGGTGGGGGAGAAAAGCCGACGAGACACGAGGAGCTGTTAGTTAATGAAAAGGCCTCGCCATTTACAATATGAAATTTTTCATTATATTCCGACCGATGCGTATCGCTTTACTCCCTTCTTTCTCCTACTCCAACGACTTATTAAAAATCGATCCCAAAAGTTACGGCGGCAATGTTGGAAATTACCCGGCAAGAGTTCGGCTTTTTGCTCCCACCGTGTTTCGCAATATTTGACAGTAGCAGAAAATTGCGCCGGCACTTTGATAAACCCTCGTCGTCTGTCTAATTAGGTGCAGAAGGAGACCGCGAGCGTTCACTCCGCCGCGGGAAATAAACGCCAGAAGAAATCAGTGGCAGGTGGGTAGCGGCGAGAAAGATAGAGAGGGGGGGAGGGGTTGGCCGGCGATGAGTAAGTGCGCAAACAATGCGGTTATTTGCGAGGAATAATTTATTTAAAATTCGCAGATGATTAATTTCCACGGTGGCGAGGTGGAATCCTCGAGTTTGCACGAGGAGGACGGGGCGGGCGGCGGGGCGGCGGACGGCGCGAGCGTGCTGGGCGATGAGGAGGGCGGCGAAGACGAGGACGAGGATGACGACAGTGAGAATAATTACGATCCTCAGCGTGTCACCGTGCCGCTCACCCTCTGCCTCACCATAATGGTCGGGTGAGTCAATCCCGAGGATCGCCTAGAAGATCCGCGCCAACTTCAGATCAATTTGAATGCGCGCGCAGTTTTCTGCACCTTTACTAAAAAACTGTTTCATTTTGAGACATTTTTGGTATCTATGAGTTGAAAAGTGTCATAAATTCTGACGAATTCAGACACTTTTCATTTCTTCATTTCGATGCCTGCAGAAATTTTGAGACGTTACGTTAACATGTTAACATTAACCATGTGTTATTTTTTATGTGACTGAAAAACATTGGTAGGACATTTGATGGAATGACAAACTTGAAATAATTTGTTACCAATGTCTAAACAACAAGTATACACATGAGTAAAATGACTATAATATTATATTATGTAAATACCTTCAGTCAATGGAATTGCTAAATTTTTCTACTTCGACCTGCAAATACGTTGGAATTTTCACAATCTATATTGTACCTCATCACTTTCCCGGCGTAATTCGTAAAATACGTAAAAATATTAGTATTCTTCACAGCTGCTAGTCGTTAAAGAATATAACATTCCACTATCCAATAGTGGATTGTTAAAATTCCTCCACGGCCACAGGTTGTGAATATATATGTATATAGTGAAAACGTATAGTGATCATTTAATGGTGTAAATCGGTGACGAGACTTAAATGCTGTCAGAAATAGTTTGTGTAATTCATTCATAATTGTTCGTCCGCCATAATCTACTTTCAACATTCGTTATATGTTTTTTTTTAATTAATTTTTTAACAAATTGAGTTTAGAGCGATCATGGGAAAGCTTTAACTATATTAAATATTATTACATTAGGTTCGTTATTGGCTCCGAACTTTTGCCAAATATTTAACCTTATTTCACTCAATTACATTTATATTGAAAAATATCTCGCGATTTATGTTGGAAATAACTCGTGATACTTTTACAATAATATTTTTAAATCTAATACAAGAAGTCTTTAGTTACAGAAAATATGTCATTGTATTATAGAATAAGTAAAATTAAATTCGTGGAAATAGAAATGAAATTAAAATTAAAATTAAATTATTCGTGTTCAGGATCAATATTAAATGTAAGTTCAACAAAATTTAGATTATACTTTTGTTTACAAAGCAGCGTCAATTGTAAATTCTTAATGTAATTAAATTTAACGATTTTCCGTCAGCTTTCGTACGTAAAAGTTTAATTAAAATTATGGAAAAATGTTTTCAAACTATTGAATGCAACAAGCATTTACGTATGAAATTAAAATAATATTTGTGTTCATGGTAAAAGATTGTCCTACGATTAACAATTTATTTTCATAATATAATTTTATAATGAATATACCGTAACATATCAACTTATATGACATAACGTTTCATTTGCTTTCGATATTTAACCGATGAAACATTATTAAAATCTGTTGCAATTTTTCTGGTAGAATCTTTCGATACATATCAATGAGTTCAATTTCAAAATGTATTGCCTCATATTTTCAAAGCCGACATAAACCAACCTGTCAAAGTTTCCAAAAAGTATAAATTAGTTGTCGCTCTTTTGCTTCTTTCTGTTTTTCTTTCAAGCAACGTAGAACGAAAATTAACGAAATCCATTGGGTTTGCAGCTACGTATGCGGCGGAGCGTTATTGTTCGCCGAATGGGAAGACTGGGACTTCCTCGACGGCTCTTATTTCTGTTTCATCTCCTTGTCAACGATAGGCTTCGGTGACATCGTGCCCGGGGACAAAATCTACTCCGGCCAGGGCTTCGAGCTGTCCTTCGTTTTCTGCTCGATGTATTTAATGCTGGGTAAGAGGCGAGGCGCGGCGGAGCGTCAGATCGGTGACTCATGTTTTCTGATAACTTATTGACGCCCGCGGGCTTGTATCTTTACAGGTATGGCGCTTATCGCAATGTGCTTCAACTTGATGCAGGAGGAAGTCATCGCCAAGATGCGTTCACTGGTGCGCACAGTCAGGCACATCTTTCGATGCGACAGGTGATATCAGGAGGATCGTTACATGCAGCCCCACCCTCTGCTACGACCGAGCTATACGTAGGTTCGTCCCATTATTTCATAAACATTTTCTTTCGACCGAAACCACGACGTCGAGTACAATTTAATCATCTTTGCTAGGTAAGTTGAAACTGTAATTTATATTCGGCCCGAATTGCGTTGAAAATAGGAAAATGCTGCCCTTGGAGTAGTAAAATTTTGTTTTTATTACCCCGAAACTTGGGAAGTTAGTTTTGTGATTCCAATTCATGCATTGAGCTTTATGATTAATATAATTTTATAGATATTCTTAGTATAAGACTTTTAACTGCGAATATTTATCATTGAAAATGACATGTTTTCACCATTCAAACGGTAGATAACAACTTTTACTAACAAAAGTGATACTTAAGTTGTAAAACTATTACCATTTATCACTTACTTCTTCTTCGACAATCGCGTTTTAACGGTTCGCCACATCGAGAGGTAATGGTTACTGCTTTTACCGTCTAGTTTTCTTCGTGTGAACTACAGCGAAGAACAAAACCGAGTATTACGGTGTTAATTATTTTACATGCATTCAAGTTTATGTATCATTTTTTTATGCACTAAACTCACACGGGAATTTGCGAGTTCCATTTTATCTCGGTTCGAAAATATCTGTTCGATTAATTCAACGTCCACACGTAGTCAGCTTGGTACGTTCGCTACCATCTGTCTCAAAATTGAACGCAACTCTGAAAATAATCCCTTAATTTAACTATCGCCGGAAAGCCGTCTAAACTTGTAGACGGAATTCTAATATAGCTTTTTTCTCGCTTCTTTCCTCGGTAAGCGGGGATTTGATATATTTCAGTAGTTTGGTAAACTTTGACGAATTCTGGCAGGGTTCCACCAAGTCAAATAGAGTTTGGCAAGTGCTTATATATCATCCACTTATTAAATCAATTTTACGTATTTATTACCGTCTCGAAAGCCGCGGCTGGTGCTACACAACGTTGCGCGCGAGCAACAAAGAGTCGCGGCGCTTGCAAAGACTGGACGCGCTCGAAGTAGGTCTTCGCGTAGGCCGCAAACCGGGACAACAAAATTCCGAAGATCCACGGAAAGTGCGCGAGACTTTCGGGCCACCGGCCGCTGGACATTATCCCAAGTTTAACAGAGTTTCCGCGCGGAGTTCAAAGCAGTTAAACAAAGTTCAACGTAACAGTAGACTATGACAAAGTTGGCAGGGCTCCACCGGGCCGGATGGACTTTCACAAGAGCTCATATATCATGTTTTTATTGGATTCTCGAATATTTCGTGATATAACGCGATCGCAAGGAGGAAGACTGGCATTCAATTTTTCATTGGACTTTTGCGCAGGGAAAGTGAGACGCACTCGAATTTGGTTTTAAGTCTAACTGAATTTTGGGTTTGGTCGTTCTTCTGTTTCGAAGTTTAAAATGTGGACAATTAAGAGCAAATTTTACATGGTTCAATTGAAATTTTAGTTCATATCTGGGAAATTTAAATGTACTTTTTGTTGTTTGTACTATTTAATAATAATTATAGTTGTAAATTACAGTTTTTTCAAACAAAAATGCATTGTATGCTTACTTTATGAGGAAAGTAAAAGCAAACTTTTCGGTAGTTTGTAATTGAATTTTTTTTCTTTCACTCTACTTTGTTGCATTACAACTCTCATAAATTATGTATAACTGTTGTATATTATACAAAATTCCCGTCGAAATGCATCGTTGTTTCTAGTACATTTTCATATGTACATAATATATGCATAATATATACATCTCACTCGTTCATGAATTACATATAATAATCTTTGTATAATATCTTGTCCTCTTCTCAATTCGATGTAAACAAAAATTAACAGAATAAGGTAGTAATTTTCTGCCTTAGATATAGTAGTGTTATTTTTTGTAACTATGGAGACACCTTCTCTTTATTATTTAAATTATAGTGTTTATTATTAAAATTTCGATCATTTCTATAAATAATAATATTATTCAGCTTGAATTCAACATTCAGAATATTTGTAAATTATACACTTCTCACTATTTTCAATTTTTGATCTGAGTCTTAACATTTTGATAATAAACGTTTAATTCAAAATTACCGTCATATAATAACAAGTTATGAGCCCCGGAATTGCTTTCGTATCATCTCAAAAACATGGCACATCGAGTCCACAAGGATGCCCTACATAATCCTACCAGGGCCCAATCTATTTTCCCGATTCGCACTGAACTTTTCTCAAAGCGAGTGTGCTTTTCCGCGGGGGCATTGAAAAATGAATGGCGCGGGACGAACGGAGTCGGGGCGTCGCCGCGTTCTTCTTGTCATTCCTCTCAGGAGCAGGTCGCGCCGTAAATCCCAGCCGGTTGCCGCGTACCTGTATAATGCATCGAAGTCGCGCATGAACGAAATGTAAATGCCGCGAGAGCGGGCTCCTTCGGAGGCGTCTACGTAAATTCGGCCGCGAAGCGCGCGATTCGGCCCCTCGTAAAGCCCGAGTTTATGAGGCCCCGGATCCGAGTATCCCCCCCTCTTCTCTGCAT
>JABFOV010000800.1:0-31613 GCA_022817685.1 Aradophagus sp. ZL-2020
ATCTTATTTTCCAGAGTCGAAGACCGACCAAAAGAAGCTCGTTTCTCTTACAATTTTCGCTTTCCTCGCTCGGCGAGTCCAGAGTGTCCGAGACAAAGCGGCTTTATGTAACAGGAAACTTAAGATCGCGTGAAACTCCAGCCAACAACCTTCGTGAAAAAAATCAGATCTTAGTCTGATGGAAATTTTGTGTCATTGAAACTACGATTCGCAATTTATTCCACATTAATGCAAAACATTAATTGATTTATATTTTTTTTTTATAACAAATTTTGATGCCAAGTGTGATAAAATTATAATTTTACATACACAACTTTAACGTTAAGGATAAAAGAGCTGTTTGAATACACAATTTCAGTAATAATTTTATATTACGGAAAAAATAATTTTCTCAAATTTTAACTTGAAATGATTAAGTTGAAATTGAGTTTCATTTGAATCAACGATTATTTATAACCGGCGAAGCAGCGCGATGACACGTTTAAACAAGAAAATATAAAGAATGAATGTTGTTTAATGTTTAATAATAATTGAAATTAATAAAAAGTGGTTGCAAATTGATAATAAAGTGATGATCTATCGACGCAACCATTCACACGAGTATGTTCGTTTCTAGTGTTGCGTTTCTCAATGAATTGATGTAATCTCGTCTTACGTAAAGTCAGCTGGTGTAATACGATCGAGGTTCAATAGACACAGACGACACGAATTTCACCCTCAATTCTCTTGTTTTGGGTAAGTCGACGACGAAGTAATAATCAATAATAAAGGGGTATGTTATATTTCTGTGGCTTTCAGACAAAAGACATGTTTTACAGACGTATTGTACTTGTATTTAAAATTCAAAAATGCCAAACAAAAATTAACATGCAATAAAATTGTACGCTTTAAAGATTTAAGCATTTGCAAAATCGACTGTAATTTATCGATATCGAGATTTTACTAGTTTTTTTCGGAATGTAATAAGAATTACAACCTAAGTTCTTTTTAGAATTTTCAATGTAACCTTTTTTACAATTCGTTAACTTAAACGAAGTCGATGAAAGTAAAAATTTCGTTCGTTCTTCCTCTTTATTACAACTTATACATCACTTATATTTGGAAAAGCGAAAAGCACTTTCGATGTAAAGTTAATCTCGTTGAGTGAGTGAACGTCAGAATGCAAAGTTCAAAGTTTACCGGTGTAATTAATAAATCGTAAAATCGGCGGTAAAGTACATTATTTATTAAATCGCAATTACTGCAAAACGATGAACAGTTCAACGTTGGCGCTTTGTTTGATGCGATACTCGGGATAAACGAGACGGCAGATTATAGGGTGCCCAAGCGAGCATGCGCGAGTGGTGCAGCGTCTTCAAATGACGCGGGAAAGAGTGAGACATGCATGAGCGCCAAGTACGGCTCTATCAACTGAACTCGCGTGTGGAGGGCGCAGGGCGATCCACCGCAAGTAATTAGCTGATGTGTTTATCGCGCATCAGTTAACACGCACCACAACAGACCAACCGGTAATCGATTATCACACTCTCGTCTGCATTTTTTACAGTTCGCCGGCGATTCCGGACTGCTGGCGAACGCTGGACGAGCTTTCACGCGTGACGCGCAAACGTATTCGCGGCGAAATAATTCAGCTCAACGCATCAGACGTTGCGGCGAAAAATTGCACGGTGAAAAAGGTTCGACGAAATGAACGAACAAAAAAGAGCGGAACCGAGGGAGGAACAAAAAAAAGGGAGCTTACACGGAGAACATCGCTCGCCGATCTTTCGCGTGCTTCCTGTTCGACGTGGCGAATAATGAGTTGCATCGTACGATGCGCGCTTATTTTAATCACCGAAAATCGAAAACTGTCGTGACCTGTATTGGGGTTGTTTGATTTAGGGAGTCGGTTTTTCGTAGTTGCAGATTGTTTTAGCAGCAAAAGTTTGATGGGTGGCTCGTGTTTGTTGGCAACTTTGCACAACGATCGTGACGATAAATGTTGTGGAGATTGTATGGTTCATTTAGTGGAGCTATTGTTAGTTTCGTTGGTTAGCAATTGATTTTTCAATACTTACGGGTACTTTTTAATAAAAATATAACAATCTTGTTACGCATTTTTCTAGAGCCTAATTTTACAATATTTTTATTTATTAATTTTTTCAAAGTATTAAAACGTGATTTGTTTTGTAAATGAAGGTAGGTTCTGAAACTGAAACACTTTTAACAGTGTATCATTGATTTATAAATTAGTGTATTAAATGATAATTAAAGTACGAATTAATATAGTTACCGAATGAGAATATGAAGTACTTTTATTAATTAATGAAATACTGGAATAGCTTGATGAGGTTTAAAACGTTGAACTAATTTCAAAATAAATTATGTCACCTTTCCGATTCTGTTATCACATCACGTATTTCGTCATTTTCAAATCACGTGTTATTATTACCAGTTAAAAAATTTACGTAATTTTCATTATCCATATCCAGAAAACGAAATTACACAATGGTATACTGAACAATTAAATATGCAAACGGTTTATTGTACTAATTGCAATTTAAAATTACTGAAAAAATTTTCTTGATTTACTTAATTGACCAAAGTCAAAATGTTACGAGAATGATGAAATTTTAATTCAAGGTTAGCGTAAGCTTGACAATTTTCGTCATCATCGCATAATTACAGCGATGCCTTGAAATGGAACGCCTGATGATTACCTCAAACGAGAAATCGGGTCACCGGTTCCCAAGTCTATTCAAAAAACTTTAACGCCGAAAGTTGAAAATTGCTTCAATCTCACAAAAGCCCCAAATCAAAAACTGCCGTGACCCATATCAAAACTGCTGATCTAGAATATCATTACCTTCCCCTGGAGTGTAGCGCAATTTTTCGCAAGGAACGATATCGACGATATCGAGTGATATATTGTTACGGCGGTTAAATAACGTGTAATTTTGCTCACGTGAATAATACTTGAAAAAAAGGGGTGCGGGGGAAATCCTTGCCCGCATTACCAGAATCGACTTTACATTATCAGAATTTCTGGTTACTGAGCACTGGTGAAAATATCTTTTATCAAATTAGCCATATTTACATTTATACGCATATCGATATGCAAGCGAAACGCCCCCACAATTAAAATTATCGTTGATTTTGCTCGTATAATATAGGCCACTTTTTTGGTGTGCGTCCGTTCGACCTTTTCGTGGCGGATAAAGGTACGTAAGTAGAATTATTATAAACAGAAACTGTTGCGGAATCGTACTCTACTTCGCGACGAGTTATTTATGTGTATAAACCGCTCTAATACAATAAGGTACATTGAAAACAATTCATTTAATCTCTTTACGTAATCACTTTACCTCATTTGGGTTGCGCATGCGTCAGCTTGTTTGATGAATTCAGCAACCCCCATAGAACGCGAATTCGCGGAATCTGTGCGGAATTTAGGTGGAAAATCCATTTTCGGATCACGGTATACACATGAATTTAAAGTGGAAACACGTGGACGCTGTGTGAAATAATTTTCGCTTAAGTACACACGAATGAGCATTGATTTCTCGTTGATTGGAAGATAAATTAACAGGGTGAACTCAAGTGTATTTTATCAGGAGTAATCTAAGATTAATAAATTCTCAAGTTATGATTAAAATCTTTCTCTCAAATTGAATTCTGATTAACAATCGTGCACAATCGTATATAAAGGAGAATGTTATATAACTCTAACAAACTTATGAGAGTTACCACAAATTATGTAAATTTGACATTTACTTGAGAAACTCTAATGTATATTATGTTGGAATAACGTATGTTATTAACTTAACGTATGTTACTCCAACACGTCAATGTTCTTTTACACAACAATATTACTTTGCATCTGAGCAACATCATTCTACTCCCTCTCAACATTTCTTTCTTTCGATATTCCTTTCTTTAAACGTAAACTAGTAGTATAAAATAGTAAGATTATCGATATTATTGTTATAAAACCTGTTTGAATTAAGCTAATATATTACTCCCTTGAATCATAATTTTCTCTAATAATTTTACAAAGTAATAAGAATCGTTGGAAACAAAGCAAGTATTTAATAGATGATATCCTGATTAAAAGTCACTATTATTGGAAATTAAACGTCCCCGTTGTTAGCTATTGAGAAATGCTTGTGGAATAAAGTTGAATTAATAAGTATAGAGGAACTTTTGCCAAGATTTACTTTGTTGCTTGTAGAACCGAGTTGGCGTACCATTATTGTTTTAATAATTTTCAAACAAAATTGTATTCCAAGATAACTCGGGTTTACCAGGACAAGCTCTAAGGATAAGAGCTGGGCTCTTGACGGTGAACTATTAAAGACAGAAAACTTGACGAGCTAGTAGCAAGTTTCACCATTTCAATTATTAGTGACCCATTTGAATACTATCATTTATATTTGTACCGATGACAAATTGTCTTAAGAGCAGCTGCCACGCAAACTTTCAAAGAGAGCCAGTTGAATTTAATAAGAATTTCATAGTTTGACGAATTCGACATGTTGATTATTCAGCGGCAATCGAATCACTTGGCTTGTTTTTAATTAAATTTCGAATTCCAAGCGTTCGTTGAAGGTTGCGAAGAAAAGTCTGAACGTTTTGCAATTATTGTTTAATAAGTTTGATGAAATTAATTGATCGTACTAATACCTTGTGCGAAAATTGACAAACTCGATGCTATTGGTTCTATATCGATTTTGTATTCGGCAACGTACCAGCCACTTTCGGGGTAGTAATGAATAAAAAATTCCTGTTTTATTTATTTATTGCAGAAATGTCGAAATTTTTGTTTATAATTTATTTATGTTATATTTTAATATTTTTTATATTTATTCAAATATATTCTTACATTTATATTTATAATTATTTAAGATGAAACCTTATTTATATAATAAATTTATTTCGAATTTTATTTACAAACTATTAAATCTGTTACATTCATTTAAAGTTTATATTTTTATGTCTGTTTTAAAATAATGATAAATACTAACGTTCAAAAGATATAAATAACAAATGTTTGATTTATTTTGTAGCTAATATTGGTCTTTTATTTCTGTTTTTAACAAAATGATCATTCGATGTAAGCAATGTAGCTATCAGTTTATTATTATTGATAATATCACTTATTTGTAGCCAGTATTCATCTAGTATCTGCTGTGCGGTACAAAACATTCGAAGGCTTTTTTTTTCTCTATAACAAATATTCAAGTAAACTAAGGCTTGATAAAAAACGAAGTATACGCGTTAATGTTGAGTCCGTTCGTTCCGCCAAATGTGCAGGCAAAACGAAAACAACGTTATTGAAATATTCACCTGCTAATGAATGTTGCAATGAACCACTTTGAATATAAAGTGTTACATGGGATTATACGTTGCGTCGTCGACACCGACTTACCCATCACAACAACTTTTGAATAAAAAATTGTCAATAAATTGTGATTGAAAAATTTAATTTAGAATTCACGTACCGCATCGATTAAAAAGTCGCCGTAGACTAAATCCATCTATGTTGGGCACATAATAATCGGATATTCACATGAATAATTTTTTTTTTTTTAATAATGAGGCAACAATTTTTTAACCGTTAATCAATTTAGTGATTCGTTTTGTAAAGCGCAATGGCTTTGAAATTGTCCACTGTTCAGAAATTTTCAGCCGACCGAGCAGCGTACCGAATTCACAATTGAAATAAATTTCATGGTATTTTATGCGGGGATTACGCAAAAACATTTTTTACGTTTTCCATTGCGTTAAACAGGATAAATGCATCATGTAACATTTGCGTTACTCTATTTTCGTGTCGCAAAAGCACCGTGTAATGTTGACGTTTTCCGAAGACAAATATATCGTTTCCATTAGCCGGTTTACATTCGCAAAAACGACGGTTTGCTAAAGTGTGATTCTCACTGGTAACATGCAATCACGATGAAAAGTACAAGCGCAAAAATACAAGTATGGGGCGCAATTACCGCCGGTAATTCGCTTTCGGACGACGTTTTGCAACGACGACAATTACGCCACCAGAAACGTAAACCTATTTTTCTTTTCTTCTTTTTTACATTTTTTTTTTTATTTAATTTTTATGTTCTGCGGAAAAGGTGCTATGAAATATCACGCGGAACTTATTCGTGCGCACCCTCTCAGATCTTACACGAACGTCACGCTAATTATCATCACGAGCACCAACACAGCAGTGAATCCATATAATTGTAACGGTATTAATATTAACCAATCAAAACTTATGATAAATATTGTCACATTTTATAAAATGTATAGGTATTGCTTCTTCGATAGTTATATAATTATTTTCGTTGATTAAAATATGGATGGCAAGCAGTAATATTGGAATATATTAATGTTTTTATTAAATTAATTTTTCATTTTCATTATATAAAATTGTATGAACTATAATAATTGGAAACAAAAGCATAAAAGTTCATCCATTGTCTGGTAAAAAATGTTCTGTTAAAAGAATCAATTATTATTCAATAAAAAATAAACTTTGTATGAAAATAAAAAATGTTCACACAGTAAAATAAAACCTGCATACTCTTTAGATTAAACTAGGAACTGATACGTAATTTTTAATTTGTTATGATTATATTCAGCATGAGTTTTAATGGATTAACTGCAGTTGCAATTTTAAATCGCGATAAGGTGTCGCGTCGTTTTATTACTGCATCGACATTACTTTTTCTAGTAACCAGCGGAAAATTCTAGATTATATACAATCGGAGCAACGTAGCGTGCTAAAATTACGGTGCTTCATTCGAAATAATTAGAAGAATAGATTGCGAGATAATTTTCATAATTTTTATCAGCTGATGTGAAACCATTTTGGATGTTGATATGGAAAAAAATCAATAATCCAAGTCTGATAATAGAACTATACGAGAATGAGTTATCAAGATTAACACGAAATCAGTTTTTACGGGGAAATGGTACAAGTAATTGTTTGTTATGAAGTCAACTTTGACCGTATAAAAAGTGGTTATTAAAAATTATTTGCTAATGTAATTGATACGGAACAAATTTTATAAATATACCGTAGAAATTTCTGATTGTAGATTATTTAGTATCTCAGCTGTTATTATGAAAATGTGAATTGTACAACATTAAAGTTATCTCATATCGCGATGCTTAATCGCGTTTGTAATAATGTATTCTGAAAAACAAACTAGCAACTTATCCGTAACATTCTGAAAAGTTTTAATGAAAAATGTTATTGTCCAATTTATCGAATCATTCTCTAATCGATTCGTGCACTACTTATGATTTCGTAGTCTAATGCTTCTTTTGCTAATGCAAAAAAATTATTTCTGCTGTTCGGCAATTACTTGATATTACAAATATGATTGAAATTTATTCAATTCATTTAAAATTATCGAAGAAATAAATAAGTAAGCAGTTAGTAAAATAAATGAACAAAAATATAGAATTTTGAGGGAGAAAACTTGATAGACGGCTGAAAATAAGTTGTTAATACAATCGGAGATTAATAAGAGGTAGTCTTAAATGATCAATTTACTTTTTAAAATCATACCGTTCAATAATTCAAAGTGCAATGGCTGAACGGTGGGATAAGGGCAACAAATTGCACTGCCATTGCACAGGGTAGTTATTCGACGAAATTGCTTCTTATGAAAACTGCGCGGAGAAACGGGAGCTCGGTGAAGAAGCTAAGAGAGAAAATTGCCAGTTTCGAAGAGAAGATTGCGGGACGATTCAAGAGCGGAAGGCGGCAGGACAGGCGGCCGAATAATATGGAGGCTCATGTTTGCTCATAGGGAAGTTCAGTGCCCGCCTCGCTTCGTTTATGATAGCAACTTTACTTACGAGTAATTACGCTGAAGCCCGCGTGAATTTGCCATAGTAATTTACGAGTTTTCGCCCGATAATCTCATCACTTTCGATCTTGTACGTTTCACATTCTTCATACACTTGACTATAATTTTCAACCTGTTATGAAAACTTGTCGCAGATAATGGCTCATCAAAAACGTCCTTTCCCTAATATAAATATACGATTCATAATCTTATGTAGTTGCAATCGTTGCGCCAGAATAAACATTTAATACTGCGTTCAATCTACAAGGACGCTCAATGATTAGCATTTAGCATTGTACCAATGTTGAATAAGTTCTTCTATCAGAGTTATATAACAAGTATGGTCACATAACACTGGCAAACAATCATTTGTCCAAAGTTCCAATCCGATTTTGAATAATAAAAGTATTCTTCAGAATTTTACGCCTGTGATGAGTCGACATTTGCGTTCGACGTTAAAATTCAATATTTGATTAATATTAAAATAATACAGCACAATTTCAAACAATTTGTATTTGCATAAAAATTTTTTTGTCCCTCTGTTTGATGACTTTCACTGAAGGAGAAAACATTTGTTTGATGAAAAAATGATTATATACAATAAATATCACGTAAAAAAATAAAAACAATAGAAATATAAATGGCAAATTCAAATGTATGTAACTTAAAAAAAGTGAAGTGGTAGAAAGATAGACTTTAGTGAAAATTTGAAGCCTCAACTTTGTATTAAGTAAATATTGTGCTCGAAATATCAATTACTCATGCTGTTGAATTAATCTGTAACGCAGTTTGAGATTTGTATTCATTCTCGTGTCGAAACATGTGAAATAACTCGTAACTTATATAAAGTTATCCTTGGTTCGGTTCGTAATCTTCTAGTCGAATGAGTTTTGTAAGTTTGCTACTGAAAGTCGATCAGAATCTCTCCAAATATTTACTATAAGACAAAGATATGAAAGGGCATCGGATCATTGGGACCAAGTGTATCAGAGTTTGAATTGTTGAAAAAAAAGTTAGCTCGATACGCCGCGCGGAACAATACTGCAACGCGACTGCTTTCGAAATTATGTGACTTGGCTAGAAAATTATTTTACGCTCAATTTGGCGCACAGTTTTCGAAAAGCCGAGATTTCAGAAATGTTAGTTTCGATTTACGAGCGAACTCGGCAATGTCCTTTTCGTCGATTCCCGATTGGCTTCACTAATGGATGAAAAAATCGGCCACGGACTTTGCCTGCTCACACCCGTTCGGCGCGACGAATATATATTTATTCGTATTTCCCGCACGTGAATCGAGCCGCGATTGACTGAGAAATGGTATATGCGACTATTCGTTTTGGTATTCTGGTCAGTGCGCATATATTTCCATAAAAGCTGCTAAAAATTGTAACCGCGTTCCCTACCATCGGCGCGATTTTCGGCGTTTCACCGTAAAAAGCTCTCCTCGCAGGTTTTTACTCTTTTACGCACAGCTGTGTCGATGAATGCCAGAATATACGTGTGCGACGATCGTGAGAGTGATATTTTTTTTGTTTCATTTTACGTTCTCCTCCTTTTAGACCTCGCGCCGCTTTTGTCTCTTTACCAAGTTTCTCCGCTCATCCACTTTGGCCTAGTAGCATGTTCGTCTTCAAAGGACTTCCGTAATTCGTTTACACATTTACAATAGACACTCACGAGAGAAGCATTTTTCTCATTTATTTTCAGCGAGCCTCTCTTCGAACTAAAAGAAAGCTAGGAGATGCGCGCAAGCGTAGCATATATTTTATCAAGACGTAAGCGGATTGAAAAGAGAGATGGAGAGAAGAAAGCTAAATCTTCCGTGCATTGATTCTTCGCCCACTGTAATCGGTTTTTTGTTACTTCTGATGTATGGTTGACGCCGGAACTCGGAATAATATCAAATAACGTTGTTTTCGCAACAAGACTCTGCAGATAAACTCCCCTGCAATTTTGTTCCTCTATCTCAGTTATTTCGGTGCAACCTGACTTTGGTTTTCCCAATTGAAAAGGAAAGTGATTATCTGATAACTAACTTTTTCTCGTGACACGCATAGAGCATTTTTTTTTTTTTTTTTCAATGCTACACTTCTTTACACAGAAATTTATTTTATAATTACACTTGTAATTAATTATAATCTTACTTTTTAAAGTAAATAAAACAGCAATTAGAAATTAAGGAATGCATTCAATAATAGAGTATTTTATGTGAAATAAAATCATTAAAATATAACACTCACTTGTTTGGCCAATTCAGTTATGTTCGAAAAGTGTTAAAGGGTGCTATTTAACTTACTGGCTCATTAATTGGACGCGTACAAAACATTCGTTGATAATTCGAGAGTATAAAATAAAAAGTCGAATCACAAGAGAAGTTTAATGTCCAGCGCCGGTATAAGATTGTACTCAGCGTCGTAAAGGTACTGCGTGGTACTTTCCTCATTGCGTGACCTCTGAACAGTCTTTTCAGACCACTAAAACTACGCTAATCCACGTACGGTCTATAAGGTTCTTCTGGTGATAGCAGCTTGCACAGTAATTTATTTCCCTTACTGTTAACTGTAACGACAATGTGATTTATGAATTAATTATAAAAACAATGTTTCTCAAATCTATTTTTCATAATTAAAATACTGAACGCATCTTAAATCCACCCTGAGAAAAAGCTTTGATTTTATTAAATGAATGTCAGAGTTCATATTTGATCATTAAATCATTAAAAGTCTATTAAATCTTGTATTTGTCTGTCTGTTAATGGGCAGTTCAGTAAGTCTGTTAGACATTTTTTCTTTGCATATTGCACTGAATCTTGATGTTGAACGTTCTTGATTGTGACAGCAAAATAATGTCTCATTTGCTTTATATTTATTATTTTCAAATACAAATGTATTTCAGATTTTACAAAATTTATTATTCTTTTGTATTATGTTAAATGGTTTTCCATAAGTTCTTTCATTTCTTACGTTCGCACAATTTTTCGTGACGGGATCGTTGTTAATTCGGAATACCAATTAATCATCAACTTATCGCCATGCAAAACAGAACACACCAGTGGGCGTCATACCAAGAAATAAATAACTGTAATGCAGGATTACGCGAAATTATTACAAGCAAAAGGTATGACGTAGCATAATGCATCCTGTTGTTCGAGTAGTTAAGGTACATCTTGGGAGTTGTAGTGTGAAGAAAGACAGAGATAACGAGGATACAAGGCAGAAGTCAACGGGGCGGAGTGGAGGGGTGGAAGGACGCACGATAACGTTCCGGCTCTCTTCTCGCGCACTTCGGTTAGCCTCCATTATAGACCAGAAATTTACTACTACCTTGGGATCAACCTCTCTCCATAAGCGGGCCACTTCCTAGAAACGACCCTAATAACACCATTAGATACATCACGAATCTCTAATCTAGAACTGGAAACTCGCATTGTACTACTGAAAGCCAACGCGGGTTAAGCTTTTACCGAAAACGCGAGCTTCGCGAAGAAGTTACGTGTTTCCAGTTAGTTCTGCTACGTTTGATGGTACTTGAACATAATGAGCGTTATTATTCACGAAATTTATAGCGCGAAGCCGTACTTCTCGCTACTGACATGAGCTAAGCACTTATTGTTGAGCGCGGGCCCGATTTCCACGGCCAACTCAAATTATTATCAGGTGATTCGCTTCAACTCGGTCGACCACTTGAGGATCTTCAGTGAGATAAGATTTGCCCGAAAATTGAAATCTTCAAGTTGCCGACGTCCCGAACTTTTCATAACGAACCATTTTCCACGACGAGCTAACTCGATTTCCCTGAATTTTAATTTCTGCCGAGTAATCGCAATCAGGCATCGGCGTTGCTTTACAAATCCTCAAACCGACGAGGTAACCCTACAGCTAACGTCGCGGGGATAAAGTTTCAAGGTCAGCGTGCGATAAAATATTCATCTCGGCCGTGGAACAATCTTGCGGACATCGTCGGTCGTTTAACGAGCTTAGCAAATCACGCCGTCTGCGAGTTGCGAATTGCGAAACGCGGGCGGACGGGAATTTCACAAGCGAGCTTGCTTCAGCGCGACATAAAGTTCCGGCGCATCGAGGTAGAATAAAGTAATAACTGTAATTGATCTGATAAGTTATTATGCCGTGGCGTTCGCCGCGTGTAACGATCCAGCCACTGTCCGAAATAATATCGTTCGGACTACGGCGATGGAAATGCATGGCTCTGATGATGATTGTTGTTGTTATTGTTACTGCGGAGTAACGCGTGCCAGATTATCTAGTTACGATGCGACCTATTCATTTGCATTTGTTTTCACCGATACATTCATCAGTGGCGCCATCAATTGCAGCTCGAGTGATTTAATTAAATTTCAGTCTCCCGCGAAATTCGTTCTGCGACAAATTGTCTCCTTAAAGTTGTTGTTTAATTAACCATAAGTCAATCCAACTCAGTTTTCAATTCCTCTAAAAAAATTTCAGTCGTCCTGCAATGAAAATAGTCTCCAGTATCGTGTTAAAGAAATAAGTTAATTTAATAATCACGTGAGCTTTTATATTTCTCCCTTCACGAACACGACCGTGGAATAAGCTATTTCATCATCAAGGCATAGTGTTAACTCAATTACGTGATTTATTGAATAAGTTATTCACTTGAATTTAATATTATAAGTGCAACATATAATGATTACTTGCCAAACATTTGCAGCGAAGCTAATCGGTTTTCGTACCCTCTTGTCATATTTAAATTGACCTACGAAGCCAACTTACAAGCCAAGCTGGAGTATTCAATCAGGTGTTTTAGAACTTCGGAAGCAAAAGCAATAGCGAAGTGCATTTCGAATGCCATTTTAATTCTACGGAACAGCGTTTTGTCAAATTATCTCGCAAACACTTGAAGCAGAAGGACAATAAACATGCAATCATCCTAAATGAATCGAATTTTCCTTTACGAAATGCCAACATGCTTCGTAACGACCAACTTAGAACAAGATTCAAACAGCACTTTGGTGCATTGAGACGTCCACAGACCTAGTCAAGTGAATGATTACGTAATTTGGGTCAAAGTACAAACAGCGGCAAGGAACGCTCAGTTTTGAGTGTGTAAGGTAAGACAATCTAAACATCTGGTAATAAATAAATATTTATATTTGAAATAATGAAGCTTCATGCTGTATTGAATTTAACTAATTCTAGTCTCCATCTAATACTATTTCATTTATCTCAATTATCGAAAACATCAGCGTTGCATTTTTTATGAATAATTGAAAGTCTAGTGTTCCACCATGAACTTCCCAGCCGTGCTATTAAAGTAGGTTTAAAAATGCAAGTTCTGGAACTCTATCTGAAATGCGTTCATGGTATTTTTCTAATTTACGACTGAAAACTATTTCAATCAAAATAGAAATTTGGAAAGCGGTTAATAAAGGCTTGCAGTTTGTCAGATCAAACGAGATGAAATTAATTCACCGTTCCAAGGCATTGCGAGAAGCGTCCTGTTTTTCGGAATTTATCGCGAAAAGAAATTTCGGGTATGTTCAACAGCACGAATTTGCGAGGCGGAAGTTTGTGAATTGCGTCCACTTATTCATGTCCGGCAGGAGATAAAATGTTACGGCGAAGATCCGACGAGATTCTGTAAGATGGGGTTGGAACCGGCAGGGGTATTACATCGGCGACGATCTGAAGTTTGCAGAAGTTTGTCCCTCGTGACCGGAGACGGTGGCGTATATCAAACCGCACCTTCTCGAGTCTTTCCACGCCTGATGGACTTACGTCTCCGATAGCTGCTCTATAAATAAATCCCTAGGCGACGTGGACGCCAGGTCATGGCGGATGCCCGGCGTTTCGTTGAGATGTGATTAAAAAAATTTCAGAAAAATTATTGCCCGACCTCGTATCAATGAAGTAATTATTTTACGAAAACTTTCATTAGTAGTTAGCTGCTATCGCAAAATGTTATACGATACATCGCGCTTTCGGATCACGTAATTCTTCGGTAAGCTGGCATAGTACGAGTTCTGCAAGGTAGCGACCTCAGAAGTACATGCCGATAAATCTTCGTTCGACCCAAGACGTTGAAGTTGGCCGCTTTTTCGTCGCTCCGTTGGTTCAACTGAAGAAGGTGCGTGACATAAAAACAGTTTCTTGAAAAGTCGACGGAAAAATTATGATTGCTTTATTACAATTTTTTTCGAGATGATGAATACGAACTTTTACTGTCGATAAGCTAACGGAAAGGAAAGGTTGGAGTTAGGATTGTAATGTATTCTTTTGCTTTATATAATTATTATTATATGTTAATTACGTAACTTACTCGCCCTTGATCTAATAGATTAAAAACAATAAGTACCTTTCTGAAGGAATTTTACCACACACATTCAAGAGAATTCATTTGTAAATTAAATTAATGTGGTTTCATTAAATGTTTTACAATCAACGAAGTTGGTTTAAAAGAATTGTTTTGAAAATGCACTTGTGTGTTTAAGAAGCAGAGTTTATATTATGTATCTCTTCATTTATTGCTCGACTGATCGTTTTATTCACTTAACGCGACCAATGAAACGCCGCAACTTATAAATTTTCACGCAGTTTATTTTTCTTCCCGTTTATAAAGTTAACGTGTTTACTTCTCTCACAATACGAACTCTTTGTTCTGCGAAACTTTTGATTTCTTCAAAAATTAAAACTTCTCCGTCCGAGAAGCGCACGAATTTTCGCGATATTTCAGTACCACGCGATATAGGATAATTGGAAGAGTTGAGATAATACATTATACCATAAACACCTCCAACTGCGTACTCCGTGGAGTATTAGTCTGCCTTTTCTCTTCCCTGACACGTACTATTTGTTTTTGAAAGTCAGTTAATCTTGTTATGTGTTGATCTTCATTTGGCGCGACGCAGACAACGACAACGCAAATTCATCCGCGTGAGATTTCACTTAAGGTAAATGTGAAGCGGTTAATAGAGGTGTTGATGAACATCGAGTGCAATGGTTAGTGCCTCCAGTGGGCAGCCACGAGTTGAATGGGTGGAACGGGTGAACCCTAGCTACGCGAATTGTGGTTATAATACGATGCAATGTATAAGCGTCTGCATCAGCGAAATTAATCGAATTCTACGCATTTCGATCCGTGCATCGGGAATTTATAGCTTACTTAATTAACTTCGGATCGAAGTTGCATTTTGAGGGGGCAAATTCATTACGACAAAGTTGACTACGAAAATATTTCTTAATTGGTACTGCCCTATGCAGATGCATTCTTCCCTTTGTGCCTCGTACAATGGTAGAGATATCGCAGACAATTTTATCTCCAGTTTGCAATTATGCAATTTTTCTCATGTAATGCGTAATTTTGTTCACTGCGAACAACAGTGGCAATTTCATTACACCGCGGATACATTATAGCAAAAAAATTTCTAAAAGTCACCTATTTTCTAAGAAACTTAGAATCATTTGTTCAAATAAAAAAGTCTATATTAAAAATTAAAAGTTTTACAATGTGACGCCGTCCTTTTGATCTATTTTCTTCTCAAATTGTGGCACAATATTGTCAGAATAAAAATTTAATTATGCAAAGAGCGTTTCAACGATGCAATTGTTTTAATTGCGTATCATTAAAATTTAACGCAGTATTTTCAACTTCAAATCAACTCAAGTCATCACAAAGTTAGCCTTTTTCTGCATGAGATATTTACTGTACAGTAAACAGCCTTAAAAAGACATTACCCGAAGATGATGCAACTTTATTGTTTTCGTAAAATTACGACGCCATTTTACTGTACGTTTACCCGTTACTTACGCGAAGAGCTCGTCATTTGTGCCATTAGGTGCACAAGTGTAATTAGGAATTACAATAAATTAGCCGAAGGTTTACTGTCAGTCATAATTCGCGCTCTTCTAATGAGTCCGTTAATGATTCGAGTAATTGTAGAAATGAAGTATTATGTATACCGAGTCGCTAAGTGGCAAATGAATAAAGAATAATTTTGCTGGAATAATGGCATGATTATTGAAGTCTATGTTTGGCTAATGAATAGAACTCAGTCACGAGTGAATATTCGCTTTTTTCTCCGTCCCTCCTTTTTCCCCCTTTTAATCAATAACTTACTGGATTAATCAGTGTGAGTATAATGGTTCTTGTCCCCAGTTCAACTTTTTTCACATGATAAAGTGTAATTTTGCCATATTGTGTAGCTCGCCGACTGGTGAAATAATGACTTCGCCGTTGAATGCGAATTTCAAAAGTGTCCATTCGTGACTGAAAGAATTAAATCGTCATCGAATTGGTCATGAGCAGTCTGATTCCAATCTGGCAACGCTAACTAACCTTGTAAGCGAGACAATCGATCTACCCTGCCCCTTCCTTTTCGTCGACTTTCTCCGAATCTTTTGACATTTTGATATACAATGCAAACGACTTATGCCGCGGCCCGGCTTTTACTAACGCAATACACGCGACAAAATTTTTTCCCGTCTTGAATTCAATTTCGTGGATATAATTCAAATGTCACATTGAATAGGATGTCACGTAAATATCCTTAAATTTCGTAGTACAACGTCATGACTTTCCACCGAAATCGATGCATTTTTTTCGTCCCTTTCGACGATGTACTCACGCAAGCGATCACTCGACCACGTTCATCGTTCGATTAATGGACGCGAGTCAACTTGACGCGCTTTAATCGCGCGTTAACATAATTAACCTTAACGCGATTAACCCTCAATTATGACATCGCCTAACAAGATTCGAGTCATTAAATTTGAGTGAATCAGATTAGCTTTAAGTAAGGGTTATCTTATTAGATTTGAACGAGTGCCAAATTTCGCATCTTCGTAGGTAGGTCTCAACCGCCGACAAGGAAATTTGAATGAAAATTGAAATGCTACGTGTTCCGACGTCGTGGCGTTGGATAAAAACGCGAAATCATAAATTAACATCATCATTTGTTTCATTATCCCGACAGGAGTGCTTGCGTTGATGCAATTAACAAATATCCTTATTATGAATGCACCGTTCGGGCCGGGTAATTTTCGCGTTCTTTTGTGGCAGCTAAGAAAATTTTCGTGTTCCCAAGGCAGTCGCGGTCGTGGATTAATTGTTATAAATTGCCCTCTTCGGCCTGTGAAATGATTTACCACCTTTCCTCGCATAAATTACAACAAAGATTTTCTCTAAAAGAGTAATTTATGGGCTGTAACCTTATGCGAGATTTACGCTCGACAGCGATGCGCCCTCTTTCTTCCGTTCGTTGTTGGCCCGCCCTCTCCTCCCCCGCAGGTGCCTCGGCCGTTTTCCTTTCTTAATCTCCACGACGCATTTAAACAATCTTCAAAGCACTCTCATTTATATAACTGGACGGATGCTTCGTTTGATGCACAAAAGAAGCTTACCGAAATATATAACCGCGTTAAATATCGTTATTATGAATCGCACAAAATGTGTGCCGACGAAGAAGAAAAAGAATCCCTTTCGCTCTAATGTAATAATGAAAACGCCATGAAATTAATCTTGATCAAAATGTGAATGCGCAGTCTATTCTTTTAATACATCTTAATGTATTTTAATTATTCACCAAGCATTTGACGTTGACTAAGGCTCAAGTAGGACGAATATATGACTTTCAGTTTCCTGTGTAGGTGGCACGTAATGTATTATGCTGCGATTGTAGTTTAATTACAATAGTTGGCTCCAGAACGTCGTTTGCCTCGATAAACAATTTAATCGGCAGGTCGTGTTTGAGTGATCTTTTTTAATTCAGCTTCGTTCACGCTGACATTTGACAGCGCTTAAAACAATCAGAGTATGACAACATTTTAATGCCTTTCGAAAAAACATAAAGCTAAACTACTTTGATCAGGTTCAAATTTGTCAAGCTAGTTCAGACAAAGCGATGGAGCTAGAATAACAAATTATCTCGACAGCAAGAGCGAGAAGCGGAACAATTATTTCCGTAACGACACACGCTTGACTTTAACGGCGAAGTAATTCTGCACTACACGAATTTAATTAATGTCGTTGTTGTAGACGTTATTTTCGACATGTTGAATCGCAGAAGCTCGAGCACTCGTCGGAGTGCCGTCGAACTGTGCTTATCGTTTATTTTATTTTCTACTCCCCCTCTATTCTCAATATAGCGTTTTCGGATTGTTTTTAATTAGCATCGAAGGTCAATGTTTGCTGTTTTTTTTTCTTTTTGATGCAAGAAAGTGTTCATATGAAGATTGTATCGTCTTATATATACATATGCGTATGTATGTATATAGATTACAAGTTTTTCTCCTCGTTTCATAACCGAAACCAAATCGATATCGAGAATTCGACGACGAATGAATGGGCGATATGGGAGTTGTTACAACGGCCAAGTACTTTTTTTTCTTTTCTTTTTTGACACGGCCTTTCAAATCTTTTAATTTTTTATTGAATTTTCTCGTCCATACGTATTTTCGTTGTTGCACTTTTTACTTTTTTATTTGCGAGCAGATCAATAAAATGAAAATAACGTTTCACATACGGCTGATTCACAAATTAGAATTTAAATAAATCACAAAGAAATTGTTTTTATTTTAATTGTTTCAGTAAATAGTATGAAATCAAATATTTATCTTATTTGATATTTTAACTGAGTCCATAATAAAAACAAACAAATAGAAACTTACAATTTCTATATGAGTTTGAACATTATGAACTAATTCGAAGTATTATATGCATGTATAAGCATATTGTGAATTTAACTCAAGACGATGTAACTTGCCGTCCTCACCTTTTTTACATTTGATAAAAATAACTATTCAACGTAAATTATATTAATAGTAAGAAGTCCGAAATGGTTAAAAATCGTTATCGGAATTTAACAAATGGTTATTTGATACAAATCAGCATGGAATACTATGAGATTGATGTAGAAGTCATGAGACGAAGGTAATCTGAGAATTGCCAGGCATGATTCCCGTAGGAAAGTTTATAGCGTCGTAACACATCGCGGAAAGTAAGGCTTAAGGTATCTTTTGCCAAGGTGGGACTTTCCGGCTGCGAAAATAACCTGTGTTTTTTATGTCCGCGACTTGTTATCAAGAACGATGCAATTTTTTTTCTTTTATTTTCCTTAATTTTTCTTTTCTTTTTTCTGTGTTTTTTTATGTTTTTTTGGGTCATCCCAGAGGAAGCGAACGAGTGATAGGATAGAACCGATGGTCTTGAATGGTGCAATGAGTTTTCAAATAAACGATCGTTTTTTTTGTTAGAAAGTAGAAACAACATACTAATGTTTTTATTACATACACACGCGCGCGTCAATATGTATATATTTTTCAAATACATGGTAAATGGAATCAATAAGTCGTTAACTTTATTATTAATTCATTATAACTAATCATTTATATTTTATCAAATATCAAAATATATGACATAAAATAATGGTACGTAAATAGATAATAATGAATAATAAATATTCATATGTTCCATAAAAAACAAAATCATTTCCTTAGAAACAAACAATATATTTAAATCCTTTAAATACACACAGAAAGAAATTTTATTTCTAAAGATCATTATATGAATACAAATGATACACAAATAAGTAAATGAAATCAAAACATTAATAAGACCTTTTTCGTTTGTAATACAAAGTTGCTCAACATGTACAGTCACAACTATTATTTATTGATTTTATCACTGATATTTAAAACATCCAAGAGTATTTCTGCTCGTTTATTAAATCTACTAATGCTCACAGACGTAAAAATATAAATTCTAAGAAAATCTTAAAATAAAAACTTACAATAAATTAATGATCTGATAATTGATTTAATTACATTTTAAATAAGAAGTGACAGTCAGTTCTACAGGAGAAATTAAATGCATCAAAAGGGTTGCTTTATTTCAATTTGAATTATATTAAAGTAATAAAGTTCTTTGATGATTAAAGGAAAGAAGTCCACTGAAAATTCACTTTAAAAATATATATCTTGACCTTTTTAATTTTTAGAACGTATTCTATGGTACATAAAAAGAAATCATTCATTAAATTTGATTTTATCATTTGACTGATAATATTTTAGTTAAAATAATATATCTTTAGCCAGAAAGATCTGATAAAAGAATAGGTAGTAAATTGAACTTATTTAAAAAAATTTATTTAGTGATATCAAACATAAATAGGTGATTAATATGTTCCCTTCTTTTTGTTCATAATTGGGAACTTAATAATTCTAAGTTTTGAACAAAACTTGTTACTGTTATTATTTGTAGTTTATTTCTTTACTGAAGACAATTGCGTTACAATGTTTTATCTAAATTTTATCTCATTACGGCTTGATTTGGCCATGGAGTTTCCAAATTAAAAGTATTCTTGTTATAATTTGATTCAAACTTCTTGTCTATTTTGTTTGAATATCAAGAATGGCAAACAAACGAAAAAAGAAAAAAAATAAGAACAAGGAGTAAAAGATAATCACTATGCCTTATAAAAATATAGCGGTAGTTTAATTTTATTTTAGTCCGTTTCATGCATTACATATGAAATAAAATAGGGACATTGTGGAATATAATGCCTATGTCGAATCATTATGATTTAATATAATCGATCGACTTCTGTCGCCAGTGAAGAGATTGCTGAGAGAATTCACGAAGAGATTCCGTTGAATAGCACTTTCTTTCTTTTTCCAGGCCACTTCGTATGTCAATGTTTTATCGAAGCAAATGGTATAATCCTTTCGACTCCAGATGTGCGAAACGATAAGCTGATAATTACGGGAAAGAGACAAGGATTTAAATAGTGCACGATAAAAGTGTCTTCATCAATCTTATTCTTCGATTTCTTTTAATAGTACTACTGTGACGCTGTAATATAAACTTATGAAACGCTCGACTGCGTTCCCGTCGACACTCAAGGATTATATTACACGACAAAATTGACCCTCATTGGATAATAAATTAAAAGCAAATATTAGACACGCGGAAACGAACGAAATGTGAAATAAATTAACGATAAAATTTAATTAACTGCGGAGTTTTGTTTCATGCAAACAACGCAGTGCATTTGTCAATACGATTTTTCCACGAACGAGTTTAAAGCTTACTTTTAATACTCGAATGACTATTTTTCAATAAAAGGGACGTAAATCCTCGGTTTACGATAGCGGCACAGTTAACGCGCGAAATAATGCATGTTATCGTTTCATTGTTATTAAAAATATTCTCCTGAATCTATAGTTCATTCTGACACATAATTGAACGTAATAAAAGTGCAAACTTTACTTGGCCATTAACTTCATTTTGATGTTTGATGATGAGTCGACAATTCTTTGTGTGCTGCACTAGTTCCAAACTGTGCTCCTCGAAATTCATTTGCCAATTTGTTTGGCTTTTACCATAAGTGATTTCGATTCAAAACAGTGCTGATTAATTCATTGAGCAAAATTGAATCCACATATTTTACAACATCCCATTTCTTATGAATCGGCGAATGTATCTAAGTAGTCTAAGTACACTGAAAATTCCAATACACTTGTTTATGCATACTGACGATTATGCAGAGAACTACAAACTGATGCAAATTCTAATTTACTTTAAGTTTCTACAGTTCGTGTACAATTCACATTGTTATATTTGAAGGTTCCAATTCAATTATAAACCCCTTGTATGCGTTTCTGCAAAGTGTAGCAGCTTCACCGTCTTTGCGATAAATGTAAAAATCACTGGGAGTTCTACCAAATATTTGCATGCCACTTTCCGAGCAC
This sequence comes from Aradophagus sp. ZL-2020, assembly GCA_022817685.1. NCBI lineage: Eukaryota > Metazoa > Arthropoda > Insecta > Hymenoptera > Scelionidae > Aradophagus > Aradophagus sp. ZL-2020. The sequence goes on from JABFOV010000800.1 coordinate 21,563, forward strand.
CGCATTTTCTGAGAATTTGAACTATATTGCGCAAATTCAATAAACAAAAAAGAATATTCACTGCATCTTATAAGTACGTCTTTTAAGCCCGGGTAAGCGAAAACGGAAAATAATTCTGCCTATTGTTTTTTTGATAATAGATGAAATAAATTTAATTAACTATTGTCAATGAGCTTGCGTGCGCGTTTTAATTTTCAGTGACAATTCATTTTATAACACTCTAAATTATTTTAATAAACAGGTTCTTAAAAATTAAACAGAAAGCATACAAGTTTTGTCTTTAGACTACAATTTTCGGTTGTTCATAAGACATAAACTAGTTAAATAGAATAAATTAAGATTCACATCAGTGACATATTGAAATACAATACATTTTGCAACGTGCACTTTGTAGATTTTCGTCTTGTTACTAGGATAGAACTGTGGGATTCGCTCCACTCGGTAACGTGGTTTTCTTAGTCCGACAGTTTACTATTGCCAAATGCGTGATATTAAAACGCAAATGGCACGAGGTGGGTGCATAAAAAACGCTCGGCAATGGAGGCACACGGTAATGGGAGCTGCGCGCGAAAGGATCGTGTTATCTCGAAAATAACATCGAACACCGTCGCGTTATCGCGGGGACGATCTCGCGTGCCGTCCCACGAACCGACAGTGTTTCTCATTGCAATTTCGTAATAATATAGATTACGTACATTTGACGTAGCCCAAGAAAAGGTCACGTGAGAGAAGCCAGGCAATAGAGAAACCGCATTTCGTACGACACTTGCGTTTGTCTCATCGGAGTCCGGATCGCTGGGATGGTCAACAGACTAATTCGTTAATATTCATTAAAAGGCGAGTCGTCGTAAGAAACCGAACGGGCAAAAGCGACACGAGAGGTGTAGACTTCCGGTAGGCGGGTATTAATAGCAATGGCAAATTAATTCATCGTGATGAGAAATCGATTTGTTTTTATCAGGCGTTTTTGTTGGAGCAACGCATCGAATTGCTAATGGTGCTGCAATTTGCATGCCATAGAATTAATTAACTATTGTACCGCGCCGCACTCCTTTGAAATTGTCCCGAAACAATGAGAAATATTTATATTCAGAAACATCTTATAAATTACGCACCAAGTTTGCGCGCGCGCTCTTTCTCTCGCTTCCACTTAGACTCGCATTTGCATATTCATCGCGTTGTCAGTTTCGGGATTCTGGAAATTGTGAATTAATGGCCACGAAACAATAATCGCCGGGGAGAGGAAAAGTGCCGGCTGCGAAAGAAGCGCCAACTAAAAGCCTACCAGCGCGCTTTCTCATCGGACTTTCTCGTAGCAAGATGAAAAGTGGAAAGTAAATTGACTCTCTGATTCACTGGTCGCGAAAAGATGAAAGCTTGGCAGGTCCTGCGCTTTTTTCTGTGCAACAAGCAAGTGGATATGAAAGCTGACGAACTTCTCTCTTGTTTCCGGTCAGATTGCAATGTAAGTCAACTAGAAAACTGTCGTGCTTGTAAGGATTATATAAAGATCTATACTGTTGGATGAACTAAATACCGAATTCTATTTTTTTTTTTTTAATTTTGTTAAACACTGTGTTCAATATTTTCAATGATTTCCTCGAGTACACTTGACTTTCATTTAATAATGGTTAATCCATTTAAAGTTAAATTATTTGAGTCAAGTAAGCCGATTTCAGAGTGCATTCAGAAAATAATGGAGCATGATTACCTATATGGTTATATTACAACTCCAACAATCGATGTTTGACTGACGCCACATGAGTGTTTGCCAACCGGCACTGTGGACTTATCTCTCTCTCTCTGTCAGACACATTCGGTACTCGTGTTGCGTCGAGTCTAAGCTTCGTGGACTCTGATTGGCATCCGTAAACACTGATGTGGTGTTAATCAAACACAGAACATTGTCGGAAATGTAGTATTAGTAACACAGAGAAGTAGTTGTATTCCGCTGTTTTCTTAGTTCAAAATGAGTGATGACAGTCAAGAATAAAGGTTCATTTTGTTAAATCAATTATTTATATTAGCAAACATTTGTTATCTATATAAAAAACGAAAAATAGAGAGATTGAAGAAATTTGTAGAGTTAGGAGTTATATATCTCTGTCAACAGCATTACAAAAGTTTTGTCAGGGATTTGTACCTAGTTAGCAGAATTAAATTTGGAATAAGTCGAGTCTGAGTGACTGATATCTGTACAAATGTCTGACCGAACATTGACTATAACTACTGTTAGGCACTCGAAGTGGCATATATACTAAAGAGAACGAGAATATCGGGGAAGACAGATCAATGCTTTCTCAAGATACATTGAAGCATAGCAAGTGAAGACGCGTCATGCTGCTGATGGATCTTGTTCCAGTTTTACATGACTGACTTCACTGGATTAGAGATTGAATAGATGAGCGATGAAGTCACATTTATAGCCACAACGTTGTACAATTCGCCTCAAACGCAATGAACGCAATCAAAAGACGGCTTATTTAACTAACTTTCTGAAATGGTATATTTTGTGACATTTATTGAATTCGATTAATTTTCAATAGAATATATACGTAGTCAATAAATTTACTATAATCTAATTAATTTACTAGAATTCTGTAAAAATAGCTGCTAAAAATTAAAATTTTGTTATATAAATCGAAGACACAACATATTGTTTAAGTAATTTGCAATCTAAGATTGTAAAAAACTAAGACTGTCGAAGAAAGTGGAAATGTAGCTTCCTTGTTTAAATTCGCATGATACTTATTTTGTACAGTCACCCATTCACTCAGCAATTTACCTCTGAAGTTGCTTGACTTTGTACTCTGGTTCTTTCTCAGTTCCAGTCGTTATAACACTTACATACCGTGGCGTTCATATAAACAGACTTCTTTTTGCTTAACTCCGTAATAAAATTTGCAAATACAATTCAGAAAAACTACAATTTAAAATGAGAGTACATCAAAGAGGTGCGAGCATATCAAATGATGCTTTTATTGACATAATTACTAATTCCGAATTTGTCATTTAAATTTTTTTATGAAATGAACTTATTTTTTATCTTGGCAGAAGCAAAAGGTGAAGATTTACAAGATACCGTTTCAATCTCAAAAACCTACTCATTTATGAGTTTTTGTATTGATTTTCATTACTTAGCGATTGAATGACAACAAAAGTGCGATAAAATTGCATTACTGTTATCATTGTCCACAATACAATTTTCCATTTTATAGTTTCCTTACCTTCACTAGCTCTAATAACTCGAAAAAAAGGGGGCGGGGAATAAAGCGTATATTTTTATATGATCTTCAATTTTCCCTAAGTTTGATAGTAAAAAACGTTACTTATTTCGCAAGTACGAAACTTGGACATAAAGTAAATTTCTTTTCCATTGAACAACGCATTACGAATGAAATTGGAATGTCACGGTATACAAATAGTAAATTAACTAAACTCGTAATGCGACACGCGACGAAACAAAAAGCGAATGGCGGAGAAGCGCAATGGTGGGTGCAAGGCGTGTGTTTTATTGGTCTCCTGGATAAATGGAAGCTCATTTCGCGACCTCTGACTCGGCTATAAAAATGATAAAGAAGCATATCGGCTTGCACAACCGGTGTGAAATATCAAAATACATACATATGGAAAAGCGACAGATATATGCCCCGCACATCGAAAATCAATGTGAACGTTTCGTCGATCGTTCCTGTAAAAGGCAACCGTTACTTGAGCTTTGCGCCAGGGTCTTACAACCATTCTTTTCATATCGGCTGACTTATCATGTTTACATGCAAATTCGCTCCAATAAATATCTTCAAACAAATTACATGATGGTTCCATCTGAGAACTTAAAGTCAAACGTCAATAACTGATGAATTGATGGAGTGAATTCAGAATGCAGGTTTTTGTAAAGGTAGTAAAATAATCACAATTATGCAGTTGGATTTGGAAATAAATAACGACAATAATTAGCTAGAAAAACATTCATTTTTATATTAATTATCAATTTAATTTTAATTTTAATTTCATCGATAAAAAATGTTTCAACTGTTTTTACTGTCCCATTAACGAAATATTTTTTCGTTGTAAAATAAGTTAAACAAGTGACATAGGTTACTGTTTATATATCATTGAATAAAATTTTTTACTTGGTACGATTTTTCTCCATCTACAGTTGTTGGTTTCTATTAGCATAAAAAAAGAGAATATGGTAAAATACTTTCAAATTAAATATTTCATCAAAATGATTGTCATTATACTTCTGTTTCATTTTTTCGGTTACTGTGAATGATAAATTTTATTCATGTTAATATGTAGCGTTTAAACCAACGCCTTATCTAAACTAATGAATGTATTTGAACTCTAATTAAATAAGTAAATGGGCAAACATTTACGTAATATTTATCATTTCGTTTATTGCACAAAGCTGCAACATTTTCGTATAATAAAGATATTTTTCATAATTAAGATGAGTGGACTAATTACATCCTTAACGTGCACAACCATTGTAACTTGTCTGCGTTGGTTGACATAACTATGCACATTGTACGTATTCGTGAAACGGAAGCGCGAAAATTATATCCCCATGGAAATGTATTTTCACTTCGTTTTGGTGCCGAGGAGAACCAGACGAAAAAGAATTACTTGTTTTGTTCTTTAAATATGCGATTAATATCAACGTTCTTTTATAACACATTATAATTACTATGTTTCATTGAAAACTGCAAAATATGGGAAACACATAATGAAGTTTATTAAATGTCTACCTGGTGTAAATAAATTATGATTTTTAATATTCAAAAATTTATTCACAAAATGTAAAATCTTACCATCGTGAGCGGAAGAGTGCTTGCCAGCTGGTATGGCAAAAGCCTGGATCGCAATTGCGAATCAGACGTCTGCCAGATATATGCCAGACTATTGCCAGACTTTAAAAGCCTGGCATATATTAAAAGTTCACTCACAGACATAATCTGTAAAAACATTCCTGAGTTTATAAAGCATAAGTAAGTTTCAAGTATATTGTCCACTAGAATACTATGTACGATATTCTAGACTATATTATATACTGTATGGCAGAATCGTGAAAATGTTTGTGAGAATGCACAGCTTTTTAATTTTACACTTCGAAGAATCGTTAATTTTTCATTCAAAAGGCTGATTAGATGAAAATACCGTTTGTGGAATCTGGGCTTGGCCCTGTGTTTTTGCAATTTCGCCGAGGTACGTGCTTGAATGTGTACATAAACGCGCAAATATACGCATGTGCACAAAGAGCGTGAAGTAAAAACAAGAAGCACACTGGCGAAAGTTAAATACGTGTAGAGACACGGGATAATAATGAAAATGCAGATTGTTGTTCGAATGGTTGAAGTAAAACAAAGAATAGCGCAGTGTATGAATTTCAAAACGATACAAATATCGGAGTCGCTTTCTCTCACTTTAATAACAGGTATAATTTGAAGTAAGCATTCAGTGCATGCAAGATATATGCGCACTTTTTTCGTTATGATATTCTGTGTAATGCGAATACCAAAAGTCACGCTCAAATTTATTTTCTGTTACGTGATTTACATGTATCTTTGGGACAAATAATTCACTTTAAATCACGTTTAGTTGTAATTTGATAGAAACTGAATTCTCTTTACTTATACTTAGGACAGCAAAAATGTGATGACTGAGCAAAAAGTGTTCGTGATATTAGTGATATTCACATCTTTTTAAATAAGTTGTGAATACGGAAAAGAAGCGCATATATACATTTGTAAAATAGTTTGACATTTCTTTAGAATAAAATGAAAACAATATTAAGCATGTAATGAGTTCACGCAGTCCCCATTCAAATAATTCGTGCCCGTATTTACTTATATCCATGACTAAAAATTGAGGTAAAAATTAGTAAATCGAAATTAATTAAAAAATTAATTAACAAATACAATTTGGCTTTTCTAGAATTAAACTGTCAATTGTTTGGGTTAATTAGTCCCAAAAATAGCACTGCAGCAAACCGGTAATTTTTTCATCAGGGAACAATATCTTCTGCATGTTTAACTACTGCGAAATGTACGGTTCCCGAGTGCATGCTGAAAATTGTATGAAAGTGAGCTTTTTTTTAGCTATAGCAACGTACAATTGTGAGCGCAACACTGTTAGTGTACTTTTGCATAATCTTCTGCATTGAATGTAATTTACTACTTGAAAAATTTACTCACAGGGCATATTAGTAAAAAGCTCATTGATTAAAATTTCGTAATTAAATTCTTAAATACGTCCAAAACTATGAAGATTTAAGGATAATATTCGTTACTGAGTTATCTTTGTTTCTTATATTTAAAATAAAATATAGTAATATTAATTTGCATACTAAATAGCATTAAAAATTTAATATTGCATTAGCTAAGCAGCTTGACTTAAAAGATCTCTCTTTTTCACTTCGCTGTGTCGCTTTTGAATGGACGCTACTTTTTCTTTGAGTATCATCGTGAAGATTTTAATTAAGTTTTTGTTTATGTAAATAAAGCCTCTGCCAATAATGTCAATATATGACAACTGCATATACAATAATACGAAACAGAAGCATTTGTCAGTCCTGAAAATGAAATTGAATTTTAATAAAAATACTCAATATTGACATAGGAGACAACGGAAATAGTTTTTACAAAATTCAGTGCTCATTGAAAAATGAATTACAATTAAATTTCATCATCCTGCAATCGATAATTATCGCAGTACTTAAATCTCTTATAAATCAATCACTGACGTAAAAATAATGGGTTTAAAATAATTCAAACGAACTTCCGCGGGGGTTAAAAGTGTTAAAAGAAAAGTTGTTGGGCAAAAATATAATTCGCCGCAGTTTAAATTTACTTCAACGATTAAGATAAAACAAAGTGAAACAAAATCTTCGACAAAAAGGAGAGAAACGCCATAGCAAAGTTTCATTCGAGTGCAATGCGATCATTAAAGAGTGGTGGCTGATTTTTCTTGTTTTCCCTTTTTTCTTTTTTGATGTTCTTTGACATTGGTTAAGTATCCTTTAACTTTTGTCCTTTTTTCTTGCTTTTTCTGTTTTCAAATCTACGCTGGAAATGAAGTTTTCGTAAATACTCTACATGTATGGATATACATACATATATATATTTATGTACCATATAATATGTATTGCAACAAGCACAGTAAACGCATTGGCCTTCAAACTAAACCACGTCAGTTCTTGTGTAAACCTAATCCAATATAAATCTTCTAGTATAAAGCTGTTCCGATTAATGGCTCGACAAACCAATGTGGTAAAACCCAGCTGCGCTAAATACACCTCTCACTCTTCTCCGAAGCCTCTGCCACTTCGCCTTAAGAACAGGATTTTGATTCCCCCCTCGCCCATCTGACAACCCCATGAGACTGTTAAATTTACAAGACTTTTCGTAACGCGCTTGCTCTTCTCCGGATATTTTTAATTTATTTCGTTGAAGTTGTCACGAACTTTCCGCGCTTTTAATACAATCATAATAATAATTTCGTCACAATTACTCCATTTTAAAATAAAGTTATAATAATTCGAGATTGAAATTAACATACGTGCATTTTGTATGAAATGTTTGTTAATTATTTATTCTTTTGATCTCGGATTTTCGTTACTTTATATTCATACGAAACCCTCGATGTTTCGCTTGCGAAATAAAGAATGACAAATCATGAACAGCTGCGCATGATTTATACACATATTTAAATTTCACGTGTCTTATTTTAACGGGAGCTGCAAACAACGCGTTTTATAAACAGTTTCGAATTTCGCCGAAAGAGGTCAAATGTATTCGTGAGTTAAAAAATGGCTGGGTTAATGAGTGTTTGAATTGTTCGTTGCGTTAACATTTTCGCCGGGACGAAAGTTTACGCGGAAGCGAAAAAGCAGCCACGGCGAAAAAGAATTGGCCAATTGAAATGTGCGCCAGTTCGCGACGGTTATGCGTGTGAGTGTTTGATTAGCGATGTCAAAACATCGAGGCTGAAAAAGCAGGCGCCGTGGAGCTGAAAGAAAATGCCGGTCGCCGCGCGGAGTGTGCGCCTCGCTCAAGTTGAGAATTCACGAGTGACGACTTTGTTTGCCACCCAAAGTCGGCGGCGCTGAAAGTTCTTGCACATCGTTTGTAAACACCGGAATATCTGAGATCCCGTGATTTCGATTCCAATGCATCTATTTTCGGTCTGACGGAATTGATCATCAGCGCCTTTGGCCTGGACTGCAAGGCTCGGCATTATGCATTCGCTTTTACAACTTTCACGTTGCCCGGAATGACTTGCGCAAGTCCACGAATACTTGCGCGATCGACCGCAGTAAAGAGAATGCCGATCGCGGCGCATAAATCGTTGCGCAACTGCCAAAAGACGCGGACGGCGGCACGCCGCAATTTGTCACGCCACTGCGCGAAACAATCGTCTGGTTTAAGCGGCATTTCCGCGGATTTCATTACCGAGGCGGAACTTACTATCATTTCTCATTTCTTCGACATCAACAGGACGCGTGGACGATAGTTGCTCGGTTATTTATCGGTCGACTGTCACGAGCATGACATTCTTCGGCGAAGCCGGCAGTCGTTTGGCTTGCAAGGAACTGATCTTCATCTGGTTTGCGAGATTTCTTCTGGTGCAGCGCTTTGCGAGACAATTCGTTGGCGAAAAATCGAAAGAACTACGCCGGCGGTAAATTTCCTTTTTGCCACGAACGCCGGCTTATCTGAAATGACGAACGGTCGCTCCTTTGGCACTGGAACTGCGTATTTCGATAAAGCGCGTATTATAGATCTCTTCCGCGAAACAGCTCTTTATCGGCCGATTTTTCAAACCCTCGTTCCACGGTCAAAATTTTGGCATCGATCGCACGATTATACTGCGAGTATGGTGCCAAAAAATGGCACCCCAAGAGCTTTGGCCACGCGCCAGCGAGAAAAAAACATTTAAAATGAAATTTAGTTTCCGATTGATTTTGTTTAATGTCATTCGAACGAATGTAAAGGAATCCTGATCAATGAATTTTGCCGTGAAAAATATGAAAACGGCCGTCGCGACTTGAAACTTTCTTCCGCTGGCTTATTAAAATGAATTTCGAATGGAATCGAAAACCGTATCATTTTCAGTTCGTCTCTTCTAGGATAGATTCATGACTTAAGTTTGACGCGATGATTTAAAATCCGGCAACTTTTGTCGCGTCAAATTGCATTTTCTGTATGATTGTTTGAATAAAGGATCGATTTATATTCCGTTTTTATATAACGCTGAAATGGAAAATTTTCGATTTTAATCAAACAAATATTTCAAGTGGATAGCCATGGTTGAAGTTTGAAAGATAAATTAGAATACAAGTAATAAATTCTGTTATCAACTTTACATATTATTTGTACGGTAGAATAACTGAGAAAAGGAATTATGAAGTACTGAAAAAGATGTGAGTGAATGTAGTTGAAAATTACAATAAAGACATCAACCGTTATTATTATTATTATTACTATTATTATTATTATTTTTATAAATTGGATAAAATTGAGATGCTACGTTTTAATGAAAAATATAAATAACAAATCTAAGGTGTTAAAGTTAAAAAGCATCATTCGTACGAGCGATTGAAGATAAATTGTGTGTAAAAATGAATTTAGAAGCTTGAAAAAAATGGCTACTGAATTGACGCAAACTTGAAATTTGGTCACAAATCGATCACTAGTCGCAGTACAATTTGTTCTATGCAGTTTTTTTACCCTTTTAATTTCGGAAGCAAAAGCTTACTAAATTACTGTGTCAGCGCAACTTGACAGATATTCTATTTTTTTTTTTTTTTTTTTTTTTTTTTTGTGTGTGCGGTTTTGTTGTTTGTGGGGGGGTTTTTTCGTCTATTTGTGGATGCGAAAAGGAATTATTCAATAGCGTGCAAAAAATTCGATTGGTCTGTGGCACAAGGCCCAGGTGGTAGCTTTCTCCCGCAACAGATTCAAAAATCGAATATCCTCTCGTTTTAACACCTCCCCGCCCCCCCTAAACCTCCTCCCAACTCGTACTCATTCTTCTGGCTGAAAAACAA
>JABFOV010000801.1:0-31606 GCA_022817685.1 Aradophagus sp. ZL-2020
TCCACGCGCACTCCTCTGTCGTCGTGGCCGGCGTGTGCCAACCATCAAAAGTGTCTTCTCAACAGCAATATGCTCTTATTGTTTTATACGAAGGCGGCGGACCCCCGAGGCCCACACCATCGAACCCGTCGGCAGCGTCAGATGGGGTAAAGAGAAAGGTCCCCCATTCCAACCAAACAAAAAAAATTGTTTTAAAAAAAAAAAAAAAAAAAGATCGTTCCAATCATCATCAAAAACTTGAACTCAATTTACAATAATCGTTCGAAACGTCGATTACATTTTTAACGGTAGCGAAAGGCCGCGAATTTCCGGCCGGGCAATCGCGTAAACGCAAAGGCCAAAATGTGCAATTCGTTTTGCGGTCGAGCATTAAACCGCCCGAAATGGTGTTGTTTGCGATAATTTTCGCGCGGGTTTCGCAATGCGCCGGTGCGTGCGCCGCGCCGAAATCCGCGATTACGGTCCGATCTTTGTCGCTCGGTGTTCGGCTCGGTTCTTGGTAGGACAACGACGACGAGGAGGCACGAAGTGCTGGCAAAGCTGTCGGTCGCGCTTGGTTGGCCGCGGTTAAGCCGGTTTGCGTGTTGGTCCGTGTTCTTCGGCGAGATAGGTGTCCTCGGCGCAACTCGGTTTGCTTACCGAACGAGAGAGACGGCCGAGCGGGCGAGCCGCTCGGCGTGGTTTACGCGGCTAACCGCACCGGTGCTCTCAACCTCGCGGCCAAACCCGACCAGCACGCCGGCGCGGCCACGGTGAAAGAGTTACAGTCCGAGGCTCCGCTTCCGCCGCAAGCTTCCACGCCGAAGCGACAATGTGCAAGAGACCATGAGAAAACAATCGTTTAACGCATCGTTACGCACCATCGACGAGACCGACGAGGAGTCGACGCTTTCGCCGTGCATTTGTCTTTCGGCCTTCGTCGCGCGACATTTTCCTCGATAACCCGTTTATTTCCGCCTATTGCTACTATTCTTGTTACCAACTACTTTTCGGAACGTCAATTCACCCTTGAAAATATCTTTTTCAATGACAATTTGTCATTTCGGCACAAGAGGACTCCTTTTACTTCAATGCATATCCTTTTTGAACAAAAATGAATACTTTTAATTCGATGCAAACTTCACGGATATGTTCTTCAGAGTTCATTCACCGAACGTTTTTTTATCGAAGCATTCGAAATTGGAAAAGAAGGTAAAAAGTATGATTTTGTTGTTTATATTTTTTGTGCAATGTTTGTACAAAAATTAGAGAAAAAATAAATGAAGCGAAACGAAATTGATGAGAAGAATTTGTGCTATTTGTTATATATTTTCTTAAATACAATCTTAAGATTCTTGATGAAATCCATTTTCTTCATTGCTATCATAAAAATGGTTAAGAATGTACGAGTTTTTATTCAAGTGAAATATTTTCAAGTGAAGTGGATTATTGAAATAAATAAATATAGTTGAGTCAGCTATATGCTGATTGTGCCCACCATCTTTTATATTTAAATCTTTATTGTTAAAAAAGAAAAATTATTGACACTGAAAATTGCCACTTTTTGTTCATGATTTTTTTTAATTGTATATTCAAATAAAATTTAAACACTATATTGTAAATGTATTATTAAGTGACCTCAATCAAGACAGAGTTATTTTAAGTAGCTATTTTTCTTACAGTGTAACAAAGTGATTGGAACGCGTAACGTTTCATAGCAACGGATTAATGAGAACGTAAAGTTTTTTTGTTGAAGAATATTATCGTTGATTTCGCATCGGCGTAATTGATACGGAGTAATGAAATAAATCTATTTAGATATTACAACTTGATATTACAATTATTGCGAAATCGTTGTAATCGTTGGAAACGATTATTTATTAGTTTTTCTTTTCGCGTAATACTTTGTACATATAAAATATTTTAAATAACTAAACATCGCTCAATGACTGTGAGATTATTTTTTACACTTAAAAATTAAAAAGTATTTTTAACGTAATTATGCAATAAACGCGACTTTTCATTGCTAGTTGTTGTTATCTTTATTAATATTCGTACAAATATTGATTCCATTTATAAGTTATATGTGCTTCCATTTCATATGGAACATCGTATAACAGAATGAAATAATTTTACATTTAATCGAATTATTGGAAATCCCTTTCAAAAACAGTATTCTTAAATACTCGTTTAACATATTGCAACTAACAATTTACATAATACAACAACTATTACATAATAATTCCGTCATTTCGTTAATAATTAATTAACCAATTTAACTAACACAGCTGGCAGTAATATATATAAAATCTTTTAAATTTACCGCATGTTGAGTCTGATAGATATTAAATTAATTTATTAAACAGTATCATCAAGCAGTTTACATTAATAAACCAATGTTAAAAAAACGGTTCAATTTGTAAACTTATATATAACATTTGTTTATCTATATAATTTACATTTGCCAGCTCAATTCACGCGTACGAATAAAAGTATTCATCGCGCGATATGAATACGCTCGAACGGCGATATTAAAAAATTGTGTCACACTGTCAGAATTGTTTATTACAAATTATTTTTTGATATGTGAATTTTCGATTTCAACGATAATAACATAACGCGAAATTGAAAAACATGATCGCCAATCTTGACATCGACTTTTAGATTTCATTCCGTTATTTTTACTGGCTAAAATAGACTTTTAAAGTTTACAACAAAAGTAAAAATATAATTTGCTTTACAACTGATTCGTGAAATGTTAGCTGAAAAAATTTACCATTACTAAATGAGTATTATTTTTTATTTTTTCGTTTTTTGCAGTATACCGGTAGTGGTTCGTGCATTTTCGACATTCTCGAGCGATTATACAATTCTCCTTTTTTTCTTTTCTTTTTTTTTTTTTTTTTTTTTTTCGGAATGATACAACCGCAAAAAACGTTCTATTAAAAACCATCTTTTTCAATTTGTTGCTCGGAGAAGAATGTGTGTATACGGGAAATTTAATAATGAATTTAAAATGACGGTTTCGCAGTGATCCTATATCAAATTTACATTGAAACTACATCGTTTCACAATTGAACAATACCGGTTATGTAGAATCACTATCAGCAAAGTTCTGACATTTTAAAATTGCGTAATTACGTTGTGCTAATACATATTTAATTAACAAAAAAAAATTTACAAAAATGCATTCTTTTTATATTCATCGGGCTCTTAAAAATATTAAATTTATAATTAAAAGTCACGTTATCTTTCTTTCAGTTAACATGACAAGTTGAAAAAAATTAGTAATTTTCAATTAATCGGTAATAATACAATTCCTAAATTAGCAGGAATATTTGAAGACCAATGCGACCGGCAAATTAAATAAATGCAAAAAAATTATTTACAAATACCAAAAAATCACGCGCACGTCTTTGTAAGACAAAAGAGATGGCTTTCCGTCAACTACGAAAATGGATTAACAATCTAAACGAAAATCGCTGAGTGGGAGGTAAAAATTTATCCGAATGCTTTTGCACGCGGATGCAAAATTAATCGTATTATTCATGCATTTAAATAACCTGATTTTCCGGGCGCTCGGTACATCTAACACCTAATAAAAGCCCGGCAGAATAATGCGAAATATTATTCTCGGTCAATCATCGTGCATCAATCATGGACTGTTTGCGCTCCCGCCAAATTCGTATTTAACATCAGACTTTCATCGTGCAAGTCATACATGCGTCATTCGCGAATCGAGGTGAAACATCAATGGTTGATGTATCGCAATTGTCACAACCTAAAATTTAATTTTTTCGTCCGAATAATAAAAACAATTCGACTAAAAAAAATTAGAAAAGCTTATACACTCGTTCTCGTTGCAACAACATATTGCATCAAATAACAAACTAGGCCCGATTTCACCTCGGCATTCACGCTTAATGGACAAAAGTGCGGAAAAAAGCCCGCTGGGCCGGGGATTGTGCGAAATCGTATTATTCGAGTCGCGACGATCAAATTATAGACACTCGCGTACGGCGGCAGAGGGCGCTCGTGCGACCCTTCGGGATCGGGGTGGGGGACGCGCTCGGGAAGCCGATCCTTCGGGGAGTTAATGGATCGACCGGGGCAGGGGCTCGACTGCCACGAGAGAACTATAACAATTCTTCCGAGCCGCGGTAATTCACCGCAGGACATTTAGGCGTATCCAGTCGTGTGTACTCGGCTGTAATATGTTTCTGCGCTGCGAGCGTATCGCGTTACGAGCACACTCCCACGCGTGCGCCCGGGGGGAAAAAAAAGTAATTGAAGCAATGCGAAATATAGCGGCTTAGATCGCATCGTCCCGATAACGGCGCGGCCGAAGTGAACGAGACCCTTTTTCTTTCGTTTGTTATTTACTCCCGACCGTTGGACCAAAACACCACTAAACGACGCTCTAAATGACAACAAGCAATTACGCGTAATCGGACGAAACAACAATCATCGCTTCCGTCCTTGCGAGCCCCCCTCCCCCCTTTAATTAGGATGAAGATAATTTTGCGGAACGTCGGCTTCGACGGAACGCCGGTTATTTAACGCCATAAACAATCATTTAAACTCGAAATCATGAAGAAGCGAACGCACGCCCGACACGAGCAAATGCAATTTATAGTTATAGTTAAGTCGAGTGCGTTTGTAAGTGGCTGAGTCGTCGACGATAACGCTTTATTACGGCGAATATCTCGACCGTGAAATTGTTAGATAATTTTTACATCGCAATTAGCGCGACGGGTTCGTTGCCGAGTCCGCTCGGGGCAAGAGAAACGTACGATTGTGATAAAATGATTCCTCGCGATTGCACCTCGGGCCGAACTTTCTGTCCGAATTAACGCGACCGTTAATAAAAACGGAAAAAGTTGCACGAAATATGCGGGTCGTTGTGGTACGCGAAGTCCAAGGGCACGCTTTACATAACGATGAATCAAATGGGAATTAATAAACGCGTCGAGAGAAAATGATTCTTGCGACGCGCGTGACTCGGGGCGATGCTCCTCGCGGCGATTAAGCGTGATTTATGGCCCGCGTATCGCTTTAATTAACACCGCGTGTTTGCAAATACCGTAATTACGCACCGCAAGAGAGAGAGAGGCTCTCGAAAAACCGAGCCCACCTTCGGTCCACTAATAAGATTCGTTAACGCGACGCTCCTCGTCGACAAAACGTCTCATTAGAACGCTCGCTCAACCCCCGACGAGGGCCGATCACGCCGTAAAAACCCTCGGCTGACAAAATATCCCACCTCGCAATACATACAGCGTTACCTGTAACAATTAATGATTTACAGCCTACCCCACCACCACATCTTCTTGGCTCATGAATAATTCGCAATTCGTCGCAGATTAACATTCGAACGTCGGACATTCGCGCAGTCTTTTCCCAAAAGACATTTTCGCGAGCAGCAGAAACTATTAGAAGTCTTGTATCCCGATCTTTCCGCACACATTTGTTTCTTATAATGGAAAAAGATAGAGATACAAGACTCCTCACAGTTTCTACTGTATCGCCAGTTTGAAAGAAAACTGATTCCTTTTTTTTAAAATTTTACTCTGAAGGGATTTATATTTATTTATATTTATAAGATTGCAAAGAAAAAGATATTCCTTTTCGAACAAAAGTGTATTTTTCTCATTGTATAGCCCGTCGATTTATCGACCTCGTTTAACCACAACGTGAATGGTTTTCGAAAAAAAAAAGTTTAATCCTCAGGAACGAGGCCTCGAGATTCCGGCGGCGCTACCGGCAACACCGGTAGTGTTCAAGTCCGCGGACCCCTCGCTATTACGTGGCATTGCCGAAGGGTATTTATGGCGCGGACTGCGCAGGTAACACGAGCAGGAGCCCTGAGAAAAAGACCGGCAGGGGCGAAAGGTGAATGAATTAATGAACTCGGGGGGCCGAGCATTACACGGCCACGCGGGCCCGAAACATGCGCGTACGTAACGTGCGTGTACACGTGTACGGCTCGAGTGCGCACTCGGCGAGCAACATCCCACGGAAATTGGATACGTTTCGAGCATTGTGGCGAGCGAGTGGCAGCGCCGGCCACTTTGCCCGCATTTAAATACTATTTCGGCTTTGATTGCGCCACTTAACTGCTAAGTAAACAGTCGCCGCGCGCGCCGTAAACAAATGCAAGCCAGATAATTAAGGTGGCTGTTTTATCCGCCGCGGATTGGCTCGTCGGTTTAACTTGCCCCGTTGTTCCCTTTTTGGTCTTCGTTTCTTTCGGTGCGTGGTTATTCCAGATTTACGAACTGAGTGCGCGTAAAATATGGCAATGGAAAGTAAAGTGTTGCGTGGATAAAAAGAGAAGTGGCGGTTTATTTATTATAACAATTGTGGGGGATTTAAGGATGTAAGTTGTATTTTGAGGATTCTGGATGGAAAGTTGAAAAGAGATTAATTACGGGAAGATTAATAGATTAAGAACTAAAATCGTTTTCTTGTATTAAATGTGGAGTCACGTCGAAAATGTTTTAATTTCTCAAATTGAAGACACTGTTATTTGCAGTGTTGAGATATTTTATTTATTGCATTTTATTCAGGTATCTAGTTAGTCAGAAAAAAATTAAGTTACGGTCTCGAAAGTCAGGTGCTACTTTAACAGGCACATTTTTTCAGATGTTTTTTTACATTCCATCGACTAATGTATTTAGAGACTTTAATATCTTTTTGCATCACTTAAAGCATTTTAAAATGTTTTTGTTGCAAAAAACTGGACATTGCGACCGTATTTCATTTAAAAACATTTTCCATCTATTTACATATTTATAAAACGTTACGTATTTATGAAATTCCCGGGCTTTGTCCTTGTCGCATTGAAGATTGTGTTATAAAATATAAATCCAAACAAACTGAAATTAATATTAACGCATAAAAGATTAATGCGCAACGTGAATAAATTATAACGCGTGGCTCGAGCTGCGGTTCACGATGAAGCGTATTTTTATTTTCACTTTATCATTTATTTACGGCAGCACTTTTAACTCAGACTTATACGATAAATCATCATAATTGTATCGATATCAGAACATTGGAATCATGATTAACTAAGCTCAAAGTGTACAGTTTATAGACACGTGAATTCGATTACAAGTCCAATGATTATCGATTTTCGACGCGACAATTTTTACATCAATGACTGTGCCACTTGGTCTAATTTTGAACAAATGCTTCACCATAGCTGACTGACATTAATTCTCAAATTATCGTAATTATCAAACTATTGAATTTCAGTAATTTCTCACGAATAATCACCGAAGATAGTTTTACGGTTGAAAGAATTATTAAAAATAATTGAATCCATGTTAATTTAAACTAATTATGAATTGAGAAAAAAAAAGAACTATTCGGTCGAAACAACGTACTTTAATTCACGAACATATTCTCAACAGTGTGTCATTTGAAAGTCAAAAGCTAATGGATTTTACGTGAAAAAAAATTACCATCTGTTCGGAGAACGTCGTCGCGGATTTCGGCGAAACAAGAAAAGCAATGATTTCGCGCGAAAAATGTGCGACTCGGCGTATATTTGTTTCACAAAGTATCATGTCATCGTTGATGATTATTTATCCTAAGAAAACACGCGCGCTCGGAAGTATTTATTCAGGGGAAGAAATTCTTTCCCGTCCGTCCAGTAGTAAGTCGATAGTTTGCTCAGATATTGACATTGCAGTAGTCAAAAGTCATGCTATAGGTACTCTCCCGATATTTGCCCGGCGTCGCTGCCATGTACAAGTACTCGCCGCGTTCGATCGATTCGCTCATATTTGAAACGCGAAAATTAACATTTACAGACAAGCGCTCGACAATGCCGCGACTCGCCGGCAACAACATGATTGCGAGTATATATTTTTCATCATTGTCGTCGAGCGTTCGTTACGCCTTTTACCCCCCATCCCCCCCGTCCCCGTTTCTTTTTTCACCGACTCCCGATATCGATCGATCGGAAAAACAACGCGAAACTAACAAAGCGTTTTCTCCGTTGCTGAATAATTCAGCGGCGGATTCTATTTGAATAATTAATTGACTCTTAATGAAAAGTCGTGCGACTGTGAAAGGAAAAAAGAATTATTGTGAAAATAACGTTAAAAACTTTGAACTTTAGTTGGACAGCGATTGAGATAATATTTCCAGCACGCAGGAAGCGATGAATTATTTAACTGGCGACATTAAGGAATGATTTATTAAAAAAAAAGAAAGAAAGAAAAAAAAAATCTTGCGAATAATTACGTTTTTATGCGTCGGGCGATTACCATTTTTATGCGCGTGCTTTTAATAGCCGGGCGTTCTTTTCTCCATGGCCTCGATTTCGCGATACGTCTTTATGAATAACTTTATTTACTCGGACTGCTCGAGCGTATTTAGGAAATATATCGCCGATATTAAACATCGCCCTAAAGATAAGACTTTTACGATACTATTTTGCGCATTTTCATTGTGCCGCGACGATTCCCGGAGTTACCCAGTGATTTTTCTATGACCGTTGGTCATGCACGAAAAAATTTCCGATTGTCATAATAAGAAAGATTAATTAAAACAGAGTCGATGAAATCTGGGAAACCTGAAAAGGTCAGGAAAAAGTCGAAATTTAACTTACGGCCAGAAAAAAAACATACAACAAACAAACTATACACACTTTATCTTAATATCTGTTCAAATCAACATTTTTTAACTTTTGCGTACGAAATATTTTACATTCTAATCTACATTAATAAAAAAAATTTTTTTTACACAAAGTCCTCGCTTGAGAAAATAATTTTCTGAAGTATGTAATTTAAGAAAGATAAAAAAGAACTATTCGAGAAACCTGGATATGTCACGGAAATAGATTCGTCAAATTATTTAGCCAGCCAGTGTAAAGATCCGCGTTATAAGAATATTTAACGTGGATATCGACAACGCTATGCCCAATAATAACTTTTCACAATGCAAACGTAGAAGCATGAAATTCCTCGTGTGGCTTGCACTTTTATTACTCATAATTGATTGAACGTAATTGCCGCGGAGAGAAATAAAGCGCTTTTTTATTTGACCGTAAACCGTGAAAAGACAGCGAGCTCGCCATTCGTTGCACCGCTCGTTTGTGGCCATTTTTTCGAACAGCCGTACATAAAAAATGTACACGCCAAAGGAATATCTGCGCCAACGTAATCGCGCGTAATTAAATCATCAAACGTCGACTTTCCGATGGCGAGAACGAAATCCGAAAGCTGATTCTTAAGCCGCGGAGATCGCGCGATGAAACGTCCGTTCCGACTATTTATAACTCGTTCGGCGAGCATAAATTTCGGATTAACGTCATTCGATTCATATTCACATCGATCGTTTGACGCTTACGAAAAACATAACCGCCAATGAATCTCAGCGTTGCGCCAAGAATACGAAATCGCGAATAAATCAGAGGCGCCGTTGCCGCGTAAATAGCCTCGCACCTTAAACGACACAATTCAATCAAAGTATTCGCGGGCCGTTATTGGAGGTAATTGCGCGTTGCGCAACGTCCAATTACCCGGCAGGTCGTTGAACAAACTCAAATCCTCGTTGCTTCGCGGTCGCCCACGCGCGATCGTTCGTCGGTTGTAAACGCGGCTTAAGGCCACTTTTCGACCGATCTTTCTTTATCTCTTTTTACTCAATGATTCCACTGTAAGTTTGTCTTTTTTGCTGACGTGCGAAACATCTTAAGGTGACGTCGCGCTGATCAATTTTGGCGGCCGATTTTTCATCGGGCCACTTTTGCGTGGCAAACAAATTGCACACTTTGCGCAATAGACCGACGCGTGTGACTCCACCGGTGCGGTGAGAATCGCTAATAGAATAACTCACCCCTCGGAGTTTTTAACGGTCGATTTGCCTCGAAGGGACTCCCCCCGTCTTCGTGCCGGCTGCTAAGCTTCGCCGGCTTTTTGTACGACGACGTGTACGCGCCGACTTTTGAACGAATCAAGGGGCTCGTGACAACACTATTTCAAGAGGCTTAAATAAACGGGGAAGAAAAATTGCGCGCGCGCGTCAAATGGCTGCTCGGGGCCGAGTGCGACGATTTATGACAATTAGCGGAAGTTGTGATGAACTTTTCAATGAAGCTTTCTGGTGACCGGCGGAAAATCTGGAAAAGTCGGCGAGTTTGGAAATGGTGGAAGGGCGAGGGAAAAGTTGGGAATTGTTTAAACGTCGGGGATAAAAAATGGGCTGCGAAGTATATTTATGGCGGCAGAATTTAAATGAAGATATCGTTTTATGAAGTTGTAAAATAAACATTCAGATGTTCATTCGTTCGTTAGTTGGTGTAAATTACTTAATTTAATTAATCAATTAGCAAAATAAATTTATCGAAATTGAATATTTTATGTTCAAACGTTGATGTCTACCTTTTAATCGTATATTTTTAATCATGTATTGATCGTGTTTTTGTGAACCGATTAAATAAATACGTTAATTCAATGAACTCAGCTTTCATAATGCGATTTTCCTTGAAAATTGTTATAAATTATAATGAAAATTCGAATCCTTTAGCCCACGGTATCCGCGTGCCAAATTTCATCGGACAAATAGCTCTTAATTTTTCTCACTACAAAAACATCCGCGAAATCGTACGATTCATCATCGGATTTACTTTATGCCAATTTATTACGCGATTTCTCATACGAGAAACATATACGATTTCTTTCGAACGAGCGGGAATTCGTATTTATTAAAACAGCAGCCACCCTTGGCCGTTATCGTTTACAACATTGCCTTCGACTCGAAATACCCACGCTACTGAATAAACGTCGGGTCTCCGGGTACGTAGGCTCGCGAGCCGGAGCCTCAACCGACGTTCCCCGTTACTTCTTTCGCCAAACTTTGTAATGAATGATCCCCATTTGCCGTCGGAGCGTAACAGCCGAGAATAAACATATATCTTTGAGCCGTAACAGCGCTACCAGCAGCGTCGATTAATCAAAAGCCATGCACCTTTTCAGGCTCTCGTGGTGTCAAAACGCGGGGCAAAGTGGTCCACTTTTTTCCCCCTTTTTTTTCTTTCTTCTTTTTCGCCACCATTGTGCGGCCCCGCCGGTGCATTACGCTTATACGAGACTTCCATTCGATGTTTCGTCACGCCGGGGGGTCAAAACTGGCCGCAGATGTCGGCCATAAACCTAAGCCCAGCGCGACCCTCGAACAAGAGGGCCGTCCTATCGTCGTGCAAGTATCCCCCCCCCCCTCCTCCCGGCGCCGCTGTGGCATTGTATCTCCCGTTGAGCACACACCCTTAAATAAATCCATCCGCAGAGCCGACGGCAAAACCACCCTGCCAGCGGAGATTAGACGTACGTGCCTCTATCTCTCGTCGTTGATACGCCGCGATATGTCGTGACGCCATCCCCCCTGGCGGCCATAAAAGATACTGACGCGTCGTTTGTGAGTAAACAAGCGTGTTTGCACTTCTGCTTGCTCGACGTGTGCAAAGCGACGACATCGTTTTGTCTCACCAATAACGAGTCGCGGGCTTTCCGATCGATCGCCGTCCGGCTCGGTGGATCACTCGTTCCGCGTATTGCGCAGGTTGATTCTCGAATTTAGAGTTCTTTTTTGTCACTATGTAAAAATTATTCTGGTAAAAGAGGCTTGACGTATCACATTGGCGTCTTTAATCTAGAGATCGGCGTTTTTAATTTGGGAACCTTTAATTTAGACACATTGGTACATTAATTGAGATAGTTGCCATTTTAAATTACAACACTGTCTAGAAGTTGGTCGCATTCGACTCTATATAATTAACTTCAGTGGCAATGTTGGTAATAACTCAAGTATGCAAAGTACAATGGAAATAAGTGGTATTCAGGGTGGCCGAAATCTGGAAAACATTGAAAAGTTAGGGAATTTTGCTTGCCCTGAAAAAGTCAGAGAATTTAAGTTTCAGCCAGGCAATGCGATATGATTTTAAAGATATAATAATTGATATTACATGAATCAAAGATGCCATTGTAAAAAATATTCTTTATTTGAATGTTTTCTCACTTAAGCAGTTCATTACCAAACAAATTTCTTTTCTCATTTATTAGCATCGTAATAAATAATCGATTTTATGATCGATTTATAACTCACTCCACCGTATTTCGTTCCTTCAATTTCAATAAACATTTGTTCCATCCTATTTCAACTCCACTCATAACATTTGTCAAGAATTTTACCCTTCCTAATTAGACTTCCTCGGCATTCCAATTTTACAATCAATTCACTCGTCGACGCATGTCGCGAACCAAGCGAAATCAGTCGATCCATAACAAACTTATCGATATTGCCGTCACTTATTCAAGGGTTGCCATTGCCCGGGGGCATTTAGACGACGTCTCTCCTTGTAAATTATATTACAACGTTACACCCTCGGAATTCGTTCTCCATTTTCTACAAATAATTTACAGCCGTAAAAGTGATCGAGGCGCGAATATTGGACCGTAACTATCGAGCTAATCGAAACGCAGTAACTCGATCGAGGCGTCCGTACGGGCGAGTTCCCCGGAGTCAATTTGTTATCGTCCGATTGCTTCGAAATCAAAATGGTCGTTTTTGGAATCGCGCTCCTTAGACGGGCGAATTAATAAGTCCGGAACAGCCCCGGTGTTTACGCCGAGCGCGGTTTGTTTGAAGGATGAATAACAGTCGTTATCGTCTGCCGAAACTCGACCTTTCAATTACGTCGGCGCAAACGATCTCCCTCGGTAGGAAAATATTCCGCCGGTTTCGGCCTCCCAGGTCCACGAGTACAATTAGTCCGCCGGCGTGCAACGGGGATTCGGAAGAATCGTATTTATTACTTCCGTCAGCGCGACATCTGGCTGGCAAATCATTACGAGGAATTCCGGTTGTCTCGAGAGCCCGTCGTTCCACTTCGTTCGGATGATAATTCCGTCGTTTTCTCTCCTTTTCCCAGCGAGTTGCAGGCAGTAACGGCGTGCGTCCATAAATTAACATGTTAAAGACGAGGCGCAAAGAATCGCGATTGACCATTACGTGACAAAAAGGCGAAGCTCTAATGAACCGAAAATTCCAGATAAGACTCGGCGTTCGCCCGGTTTTTTCCGCCTCCTCGTTTCCCTTCTTCAGCCGTCCTTCTCCTTTTTCTTACGTGCCTCACGTAACGCACGCGGCCATTTACTTTAATTAAACAAACGGCTCTTTAATTTTTCCAAAAAAGACCGCGCCGTTCTCGGGAACGATAAATATTTTTCCGCAAATTGGCTCGGTCATTTGTTAAGTTCCGACGAAGGCGAAAGAAACGAAGAGCCGCGCGGGTAAATAAAGGTGTCATCAAATATCCGCGGCGCATACCGCGGATGTTTTGCTCGTATAAGGCCGCGCGGCCGTCTCGTTAACGACTCGTACGTCGACTTTTAATTAGACGATCGCGATCGGCAATCGCGCGAGATAGATGCGATCCGGATAGGAGCAACGAACGGTCGAGGCGACGTATGGCCATAAAGGTGCGCTCGCGAGCGGCTTCTTTCGACCAAACGTACGATTGAAATTCAATTCCGCGTGCCGCTCGTCCGCAAATAATTAGATACGCGGCTGTTTCGAGATAACCGGCGTCGCAGGTGTCCAAACGACTTAGGAGTCCACTTTTGCCAGGTATTTTTTCAGCCATTATTTATAAAGTTATTTATATAAAGTTTGCCATTTCGGTGACTTTGCCGAGGTAATTTTTTATATTCTTCATACGTGATCCAATCAAGATGCTTTGAAACAAGACGCTGGAGTCTTAGATTAAGATGTATTCGTTGGAGCAATTTTATATTGATGTTGCAAAATATATTCAGAACATTTTTAGAAAGTATTCAGTGCATAGTCAAACCGTATTAACCGCACCAACGTCAAACGTTTTTGAGTACGAAATATAGCCGGCTCTAATGACGGTTATAAGCAATTTATTCGATGTTTAAAATGCATGTAATTGATGACCGTATTCGTGTAGTTCCAGCAATTAAAAAGTATCATTAAAGCATTAACGGTAGCCGGCGTCTAAAAAGAGTGTTATTATATTAACCACGTTATTACGTCTCATAAATGTATAACATTTTTTCTGGTGTAGTTGCTAAAAAGTACGCGCAAAAAGCATTAATCTTCTACAATGTGACGTTCTGCGGAAGGAACAAATGTGTTCATTTCGTAACTCTCATTCAGGCGGGCATGCGTTGAATAGAACCGTTTTGACGTCAATTTACTATATATCCACCTTGCATTTCATTTTTTTTTTCTCTTTTTTTTCGAGTAATTTCATTGTTGCAGGACTTGATAAAATTATTGTTCCATCACTGGCAATTACCTATAATGATGAACAACTTCCTTCGTCGTCAGGATAATTTCATTGTCAATGAACGGTTCTCTTTTTCGAAGTAATGACTAATAACGGATTATTTGCTCGCCGAGGAATTAAGACGCGATTACGTCGAGTCGCGAATCCGACGTCGAGCAATAATTGATTAGGATCGAATTGGGACTCGTAATATTCGCAGCTGACATCGCAGTTAATCATAATCCGACAGTTAACGAGTTTTATTCCGCGGCCGATCTCGGGACGACGTCTTATAGTGCTTGTACGGCAGCAAAGTGGCCTCGTGAATGCCTCCTTTTTTCTCCTCCCTTTGCGACGTTAACGATTTAATCGCGCAATAAAGCGAAATCGACGCTCGGCGAATCATCCCGACGCGAGATCAAACTTTTTTGCGCGACGCAAAAAAATGGGCAAAACGAGTCATTTGTTTTGCGCGTGCGTCCGGCGGGAAATTTGAATCGTTTGTTTCGCCAACTTCGAAACCACGGCGATCGGGCGCGGCCTTAGAAAAAGCGGCCGATTGCGATTGAAATTGATTGCAGCGCGATGCGGCAAATTACAGCGTGGAGGCAAAAAGTGTGGGGAGGGGAGGGAAAGGAAAATTGCGCGAGAACGCAGAGATCGTCACTGCGGGCAATTTTTTTTTCCTCCGGGATAAATAAGGCGTTGGATTTTTGCCGGAGCGTGACGTCCTTCGTTATTGTCACGAATCGCGCGGCTGGAAACGAGTATTTAACTCCATCGCGACCTCGTGAAACGCGTCCGGCGCAGATGCGATGATTCGCTTATTCACGCGGTCAACACACGGACGACCGTGCGCACGGATACTTTCACTCGGACTATTCCGATTCCTTCCTCGTGTCTGCTCAGAAAGCGTGTATATTTTCATCGGCGCGAATGTAAATTACCGGCCGGCCGAAGAGATTTTATCGTGACACCGCGGCAATGAGCCGTGCTCCCCTCCGATCATTGTAATTACTGTCTCTCTCGCTCGTGTGCTTGAATTTAATGCGAAGTTGAATTATAATAACTGTAATTAACGCGATTCCATGTGAAAATATTTGATAGAACAATTCGATAAGCTGATTATAATACTACGCGCCGTGGGTATGCATTATGATAATTATTACGTTGCCGTTTGAATATCGAATCGTTTTCGGCCGCGCGCGGGGGATTATTTACTAGTCATTATTCGTACAAGAACACCTTCGGCTAATTATACGCGGCCGCCAGCTAATGGCTGAAAAAGGATTCATTTCGTTACAACGTGTAATGTTTTAATTGCCCGATTCCGTTGGGAACGATGAAATTTATACCGACCGCACTTCTTGTTGTTGCCGCGGAGTCGCTTCTTTTTTCTTCCTCTCTTTTTTCCGTACTCCGGGTTTGTCCACCTTTTCTTTTCTTTTTTTTTTCTTTCTTTCTTTTTTCATCGAAACAACGCGCTTTCGTCCAGCGCGGCCGGGGCACGAAAGCGGTCCTTTTCATTTTCTAAAGTCAACGACGGTTGATTGCCTGGAAAATCTTTGCCCGCCGAGGGTCCGCGCCTCTTTATTTTCTGTTATTTTTGTGCGCGAGAACGGGAACAGATGTAAGAGCGAGGACGGGAGAAAAATCTCCACTTTCAAAGGCCTGGTATGTCAATGAAAAAGTAGACTTCATTTCGCAACATCGGGACCCTTTTCTTTCGCGTCTGTCTCTCTCGCGGACAAACATGTAAACATCCACGGTGACACGGAGTGATTACCTACCTACCGTGTTGGTTCTCGCGATTGTTCTTGGTAGTTGTGTGTGAGTTTGCGCTTGTGTTTGCGTTGGCTTGAACGTCGGTGTGTGCATGCACAAGTTAGCAGCGCGAGCTGCCGATGCGTGCGCATTTGTATGCGAGACCGGCGGCGGAAAGAAAGACGAGACCAAGTAAACCAGAATTGCCGGGATAAGCATAACATTTATCGTCATTAGAGACTTTCAAGCACAGAAGGACGGCGTTTTTGCTCGCGTTGTTAAAGGATGTATTGATTGGCTTGGGGGCCCCTTTTTTTCGCTTTCGAGAATGTTTATTATCAATTACTTTTTGCGCGGCGTTTTTAATTAGGGCGTGGTACTGCTGCCGTGAAATTAAATCAACAGCAACAAATGTACCTTGAACTTGAAACTGCGAGAAACGGTAATTTTCTTGTTGGATCGTTGATTAGCGAAGCCGATGTTATTAAAAAGTTGCGTCCTCAAAGGACGGGCATTTGTTCAGATTCTTGAATCTGTCCCAAAGTGTTGGGTCATTTTCATTTATTTGCGGCTAACGAGTTTGAAATTACAAGAACAGTTTTGCTTGACAAAATAAGAAAGTTTTTCGTTGCCGTCATCAAATTCGAGTTAATTGTTGGACGGTAACTTTATTGATCGAATTACAATTTTCAGTAAATAAAATAAGAGACTAAATTTATCCATTACAACGTTTCAATCAATATTGTTCCACTACATTCGCGTCGGAAAAAGTTGAATCTGCAAACACTCGATGCTGAATTTACAATTCTCAATCAACAGCAGAACAAAAGATGTAAGCGTAAAGAAACAAAGGCAGCGAAATCCTTTGTGTTTTTATGTGTCACGTAGTCTTCACAATTTCGTTTAAGTGAATTTAACATTGACTACGCGTAAACTTAGCCTCAATGTTTTTTTTTAAGTTATTTTAATTTATAAATTCTTTCCAGTATAATTTTGTCTGAAAGCAATATTAAAATAGATTTCTTATACACCGTAATTTTTACAAGTTCATATCGCAATATTTTTACATCATAGCACAACTGATTCGAAATACGATTTTTTTATTGATAAGCACTTTCCAAATTAACCTAAAACTCAACCGTTTTATTACACCATAAATATAATAAAATACGTCTTTCGCAAAGTATAAAGATCGAATTTAACATTTTCTAAATGCGTCTATAAATTACAAACACCATTTTCGTGCAATCTATATTGCACAATATTACTTTCCCAGCGTATAATAAAGCCGATTAAATAGTTTTCACCTGCCAGTACGTCTCTTTCTAGTGCATTCAATTAAATTTAATGATTTCATTGAATCGGCAACCCGGCTGTCAACGCCTTCAACCAGAAAATCGTTATTCCATCGCGCAAAAAGTTGTTTCGCGGACGTATACGGCGTCAATTAGTTTTCCTTGTCGCTAAAAGCAACGTCGGGGGGGGAGGGGGCGAAAAAAAGGAGGGGGAAAGTGCAGTAACAAATTACAAGTTCGGTCAGTGGTGGCAGTCTTGCGGTCGCGTAAACTGCGCTGCTTGACTAGCTCGTGCTGGCCTCGAGGTTACGAGTTACGAGTCACGATTCTCGTTGGGCAAACTATTAACGCGATCGTGCATACACGCCAAATTATTCGCCGGCCGTGTGCTATGCGTAATGCTACATCATTTTCCAAGCTTCGAATAAATTTCACGGCAAACAATGCCGGCGCGATGAATATTCATCCGGCGATCCGCGCTCGAAACACCTTGGCGAATCTTCGATCAAACGTTTTCCATTATTGAAATATTCCGTGCCCATTACACGTCTCATTATTGCGTGCTTGAATTTTATAATTGTGGGTGTAGCCAGCCTTTTTTTCTCTCCATCTCACTCTCTTTCTCTTTCCACGTAACCGCGCATTTTCACGTCGCCCGTGCACCGGAACATTAATTATCGTGCGAGACAGGCAAATTGGTTATTACAAAGATAATTCGAGAATTATACGAAACGGTGATTGTTTCTCCAGCGGATGTTGATTTACAGCAACGTTCGGCTTTTCGAGATGCAAAAAAAAAAAAAAAAAAAAGAAAAAAATTGCGTCTTTGCGGCCACGGGCAGCGAAACACGGAACGGAGTGATGTCGTTAAGAAAATAGTTAATCATTATCAATCATTATTACGAAACTTGTACGCCAACAATTTGCCGATGCTCGATAATTATAGACGTGAATTTACATTTCCAAGCGAAATTTACTCGGCGTGATTCAACGAAAATTTTTTCCTTCCTTTTTTCCCGTTGTTTCTTGCCTCTCGTCCATTCTTCGTTCGCGCTCGTCGTCGTGTCCAGCTTTTTACGTTGATAATTTCCTTGGTGCGTAAGTCGCTTGCCACCTGTTCGTTAACTGATCTTATCAGCAAGTAACACTTATTTCGCATAATTCCTTTCGCGATCCATCTTCGTAATTTCCCGACGACTCTCATTGATTTGTTAAATGTCACAATGTTTACTCGCGCATCGCAAATCGCCTTTGCGCTCATAACTCACGAGCAAAAGTTACTCGCTAACATTGTTCGACGGTTTAATTGCATCGGAACATCGCCTTGACGGTCGGCTTTCGTGACTGTTACTTCGCCCGTTGTTAATGAATACGAGGGAAACATTTTTCGGCGTTTTGAGGGAATTAAAAGAAGTGATCATTTGATAGAATTATATTAAAAGATTTATATAATTTGCATAATATTTTATTTGCACAATTCAAAGTAGGTATTTATGTAAATAATATTTGAAAAACATCAATCTAACATAATTTTCGATGTTGATTCAATATCAAAAAATCAACATTAGCACGATTACTGCTTTGATCATATTGACCGGAACTCAATGTTTATTCTAGTATAAAATTTTAAAATTAGCATAGGTCATATGTTAAAAATTGTTAACTAAATTAATTCTTCTGAAATAGATTTCTTGTCTCATCAAAACGATTTTGCGTCAAATTGAAATTTTCCCGCAAATACAAACCCTCCTTATTAATTCAATCGAAAATGCATTCTAATTTTTCTTTGCCACTTATACCGGGCATAAAACCGCCAATTCAAAATCGATTCCGAAAGCCCCGCCCGTGCGATATGTTAATCTAAAATCGCCGGGAGATAAGGCAAGGACGTGATTCGCGGGGCCTTTCCCCGCGTAACGACCGGCGGCGTCATCGATAGCGACGCGCGTCTTTACCTTAATCCTTATTACCCCGAAGAAGATAGGCCATGCCACGGGTGATGAGCGGAGGCTTTAATAACACTCGCCTGCGTGCCTAATGGATCTCGCCAAGCGTGTAAGCCTACTAATGCAGCCCTCCCTCGGCCCCGCCACTTTTTCCTTCCTTATCCTCGTTCGATACGCACGCTCGAGCACCTATCGCCCGGCATCATAAAAGGCGCATTAACCAAATAAATATATTTGACCCGTAACTCGAACGGCTCGATAAACAGGGGACGAACAAACCGACGCCAGAGAAATCGGTCGGAGGGGAGGGGGGGATTTATTGGTGGAACGACGTCATTAAATTCAATATTAAATTCAACATTCGGCGCGGAGGTTTTATTGACCAGAAACGGAGCAAGGGGAGGTGTCAGGAGACAAAGCGTCTTCCTTGGTAAAAATAATAGAAACTAATATGGCTCCGATACGGATGCAACGCATGCTAGTAGTAATCAAAAATTTTCCCTGCCAGGGCCACAGCAATGCCACGCGTTATCATCCCTGCCACTGCCGCATCGATATCACATTAATCAATCCAACGAATCGTTGTCTTCCCTTTCTTTCGTCACCGGAAGCCGGCTGTTTGTCCAGCAAAATTGAATCGCTCTTCCGACAAACAAAGACGTTTTTCCTCGATCACGGAAAACAATCCCTCCGGGCTGCTAATCGCCCCGGTGGCGTTAAAAAATGTTCATCCGGCTCGTTGTTGAATGAAGAAATAAAAGGCACGGGAAAAGCGCGCTTCCTTCCACTTCCGCCGAGTTAATTAATTGTCGGTACACTTCGGGTAATTAGCATGCGATCCTTCCGAGACAGCGTTTATCCGCTCGTAGAATCGGCGCATCGCGGCGTTTTATAATACATGACGAGCAGCAGGTGTCGGTAGGCTAATATAAGACTTTGGTGATCACACGGTCGAGGAAAAAGGGCGCAGCGTGTACCACCTGTTCAAACGCGAGGCGTATAATGAATGGACTACCAGCGTGTGTCTACACGGTTTTTTTTACACGCGCCTTTTTATTCCGCTCCTTCCTTTTTACCCGCCTCGTCTTTTCTCTCTCGGCCGTT
The DNA here is from genome assembly GCA_022817685.1 of Aradophagus sp. ZL-2020. Classification (NCBI taxonomy): domain Eukaryota; kingdom Metazoa; phylum Arthropoda; class Insecta; order Hymenoptera; family Scelionidae; genus Aradophagus; species Aradophagus sp. ZL-2020. The sequence continues at coordinate 20,394 of JABFOV010000801.1, forward strand.
CTTTCCTCCTTCCCGAAACGCAAGCGTAGCCGGGACACGCAATCGGCGAACGAAAATGTACAAGTTTATATAATTAACATCAATTCCCGTCATCCGTGTACATACGTTATTTGCAATTAAAGAACCGGCAATGCAAAAGAAACGACACAAAAGGGAGAGAACTCGCCGGTCAGAACTTATTTCCACGTATTTCGAGAGGCCTCTTCGGGGGGGCTGTGACCTCGGTAGCGAAAATGCGCAAACCGCGTCAGCCGAGCGGATTTGTTTCGTTGCAAACAAGCGACCGCGGAGTCGTATCTCGTTTCGTAATAGCTTATCGGTTGAGTCGAGCAAAATGGCGACGGGGCTGAAGTTTTCGGCGACGGGGCGGGAGGGGTAACAATTGCATAAAGTTGCGCTGCAAAATAAATAGCGCACCGTTCTTCGCCTCGCGAGAAATTGGAAAAATAAACATTACAGAAGTGAATAACAGCGAGTGTACGGTATTCAGCGGCGAGAGTTTACTTTGCGCGCGAAGCGCGACGCAGTTCGGCCTCTGTTTGAAAAAACATTTTTGCAGATGAAACGCGACTATTTATAAACAGATAAATATTATTCTCGTTATCGTTTTCGAGTCTTCCGCTCCTTGCGAGTCGCCTTTTTTCGACTGTTTTCTTTAGCGACTCGACCCGGTCCGCCTCGTCCGTTGCATCACGATTTCCGGCCCTTTTCGCGAGTTTCATCCCGCATTTTATTTCCATTCGATACGAGGAACGCTCGAACGACGAATAGTCGATCCGAACAGCAATAAATAACAAGAAAGTCGAATCTCGAGCGTGCGCTTGTCTCGCGTGTTGCGATTCCCTGGATTCTTGGACGGTACGATAATCATCACACGAAATCAAAATTCAACGCCAATTCAATGGCTGAAAAATGTTTGCCTGCGGCCACGAATGATCAGCTTAAATATTTGTTCGCTTTATTTTCCTTCGCGTCACATTATTACTTGAACGAAACAGCTAATAAATTTGCATTAAAATGTAAAAAGGTCGTTTTTCGAAGAGTGCAATTTCTTGGGTTAGTAGTTCTTCTGTTGAAAAGTTTCGGTTGAAAGAAATTAAATTGAAATTTTGCGGTGTAATAATTATACACAAAAATGTTATAATGAGGGACAGATTCAATAACATATATGCAGTTTGTACATTGTTATTAGTCAGTTTCTGATTCGTAAAAAGAGTTATACCATTTGTTTGGTTTTATCCTTTGAAATTCAAACGAAAAGAAAGAATGTATTCATTTTTTAACAGTAGTTTTATCAATGTATATACAGCGATTTGAAAACACCTTCGGCTTATATTTCGAGCTCGAAAATACTTTAATATTTGGGACCTTTGAAGATGTATAACATCCGGGTTAAGAGTAACTGAAAGTTTCTTTGGGAGACTGTGGAAGAAATGAATTGATCATCAAATAGTTCGAGACGTCTGGAAATACAAACATCGATGCCCTTATCGCCCCTGATGGTATTATGACTCTCAATTTCCAAATGTGTGAAAGATACAATATTCCTCGAAAACACGGACGTGAAGGATTCACAAATATTGACCCAATAATCCTAGTAGTCGCAATGTGAGAAAACGATACTGATAAATAAGAGAGAATGCACTGAAGAAATATCGAAAAGATTTTCGAATAATCAAACAGACAAACTCATCTATAAATATAAACATTTTTTGAAAAAAGAAACAGAAAAAAGAAATCTATGTAACGAATGAGTGCTATACCGAAATTTCATATTTGAAGTTACTATGGCTTAATTTAAACCAATTATCAAAACTATGAATTTAAACAATTCAAACAAATTTGTTTTAAAATTGCCTTAAAATCTACAAAGTAAGAAAAAAAATGTCATCAGCTAATTACATCTAAAATATATTCAGAATAAAAACGAAAACGAACAAGAAAATGAAGACATCACAACGATCAAAAACCAGGACCATCTGCTCTTTCGCCTTCAGTTCAACCCAATTTGTGGTTTTCGCTGCATTATACAAACGGCGTCCCAATTTTAATTACGGGCATCTTTATTTATATATCGCCCGACGAGAGCAATAATTAGGCTTTTAATAATCGAAAATTGGACACGGTACGCCTCGAAGCCAATCCAACTAATTGCCCGAGAGACCGGTGCAATCCCCCCATCAAATTTCAACCAGACCGCCTTCGATCTCTATTATACGACTCCACGCTCCTAATCGCACGAGTAAAATTTGCGACGACGGAACAAGGTGCTCTCACGACTCTCATTCAGAGGCATCAGCCTCAGTCTATACGGTGGTATCGCGCACCTGCACCTGAATCGATGTAATGAGCGTTCTAAGCACCGTAATAGCTGCAAGAGCAAGTGGGTATAACTGCACTTACGGCCGTAAGTACGCCACGGTTGCCGGTATGCGCGCGGTATTATGGTCACGGAGAATGGAAGAAACTCGCAAGGTTTCTTCGTCGCCCCTCCCCGCTCCCCTCGCCGTTTTGCGTTCTCTTTCTTCGCGGTCGCGTCTCTGTTTCGCCGACGCAACGGCAGCGGTATAGTGCCGCTTCGAGGTTAACGATTCGAACGCGACCAAGGAGCCAATAAACTGTCCGTTTGTCTCTTACCCCCGTCCCCTTCCCTGCCCCCCAATCCCCACACTGGCCCACACCTTACACTCGTTTTCGCTTACACCTCAAAACTCTGACCTCGTTCCCGCAATTTAACAGATGGTTGCGATTGGGATCACGTCGTTGCCCCCCCCCCCTCCCCTCGCGCCATTTCCTGTTTTTCCGTCAGCTTTTTCGATACTCGCGCTTTATTTATTCGCCGGCGTTTCATTTCGGCTTGTTCTTGTTTCGCTCGCGGCGCGGCCTCGTAAACTGTTACGCCCGGCCTCTCGGAATCGAAATTTCGCGGAGGAAATTCGATCGCTGCGGTAGAAAATGCGGTTTATCAATTTCGATATCACGTCAGGGCCATTGCGATGCGCCGAGTCAGACAGGCGCTTTGTTTTCAAACGGCGGAATTTACGCGCCCGCCGACGGATGATTTCGTGTTCTTGCACTCGCGCGGCCCGGCGGAAAATGCTCGCCGCGCTTTATGTCCTGCGGTTTTACCAAGTAATTATGAAGTGTTCCCCGGTACCGTGAAACGTGATGACATATTCCGACGGGTAATGAGTCTGGTCGATTATAATCTCGTCACTTGTTATTTGCGGTCGCGCGAATATTATATTTAGAGAAACGATTTAAGACCGATGCACGGCGCGCACCGCATTTCCGCGTAATTCTTCTCGGTTCGCCAACGGTGGGAAAGGAGTATGATCAGTCAATCAATATCCCGACATTTCGAAAATAAAATTGCGTGGCAAGAAAAAAGCCCACGTGAAACGCAGCGGAATAACAAAAATTGTTTTTCGTTTCTCCCGCAACGCAATACCGAGCGTGATAAAATCTTATTAGAAATATAGAAAAAGTGCGATTGCGAGCGGCGCATTACCTCCAGCGGAATTTGCGAATCAACGCGCGTTGCCCCGACGTAATCCAATATATCACCATGCGAAAGCCAAAATTGCATATTACGAAATTGCACGTTCGCAAAGTACCAACGGCCGGGGCACGGCTGAACAAGAAGGAAAAAAAAGTTACATTCCAATCGGTTTCAATTTGCCTTCAATCTACCGTCCACTTTATTCTTTTTACCCCTAAACGCCACTCGAAGCCGTAGCGAAAGAAAGGGCCCCCTTCGCGTTCCAATTCAAAGCGTATTATCTCGGCGCGGCGTGGCTGTTACGAGCATTGCATTATGATTCCGAGCAAAACACCTGCATTAACGTGTTTCCCCCCGATGCTCGCGACTCTATCATTAGCGTAACGCACGACGAGGCTGCCGGGGAGACGTCTAAACGACGAAAAGCCACGCCGGCTTTGCTTTATCAGCGCGAGGCGAAGCGAACAAAAGCCCACCTATGACTTTATTATCGAGTCACGAGAGGTGTGATAAGAGCGCCATTCCTCGCGTTTTACATGTCGGTGCCCCCCTTCCCCCCACAAGTTTTATCATCTTCCGACTGGACGAAGGCGTACAAAAAACCCAACGAAACATTTCGCCGCACGCACGTCGTTTACACGGCGCATTAACATAACGCGTTTATAACTCGTCAATAGCGCCATCGCGCGGCAATCAAATCGCGCAAAAAGGTCTGGTAATCCGACCGATCGATCGGCTCATGTGTTCCGATCTTGTTAATTGCTCCCTTTCCCTTCGCACTCGAATCGCTTCTCTTCTTCTCCGTCGCCCCCCTCCCCCCTCCCCCCTCTTTACCGTTCCCTTTGCTCGCGCAATTACGCCGCTCTTCTTCTTTTTCGACCTTTTTTTGCGCGCCGGTGCGCAATCTAATAAGGAGTCAATTCGAGCGCGATATCACCGCAGAATTAACGACGCGGGCGCGCTGTAAAGTGCGACTTATAACGTACACGTGTACTCGCGAGCGAGCGTCATTCATTTTTGTCGTTTACACGCGCTCGCCGGAGCTACCGTCGGAGCAAAAAGAGACACCGAATTGAGACGCCACGCTGCTGCTTAGTAATTATTGTTTATTTATCGTATCGCTCGAGTGTTAAGTGCTCGAGGTGCGGGGTAAAATTTATGTCGCTCGCGGCGTTATTGATAGTTTATAGTTTCGCCCCGCTTTGCATCTTGAAGTTCAATTTAGATTTCGCGTGTAAATAAAGGTCGTGAATGGAGATAAATATGGCGTTTCGTTTGATCACGATAAATTACGTAATTTTTTTTTTCTTCAATAAGTGGCGTTTCTTCTATCGAGGAAAGAAAAAGATTGACGACATCGAAAAAAATGATTGTGTGAAATGTAAAATGTGAAATTTTCAATATTGATTCATCTTTATAGGAAAATGCATTTTGAGAAATCTTTTATAAACATTACAATTTTTTTTTGTAATAGTACTCTCAGATCATTTTTTTAAAATATAATTGACTAGTTAGTTGCAGATTAGACATGTATGATAATTGGATGCAGTATTATTATATTTAATTGCAAATCATTATAATGAAGTTTAATTTATTACAAATAAATTTCCTTATAATTATAATTAGTTTAAGACTGTAATTATTAGATTTATCGTATCATTTCGCCAATGCAACAAATCAAAAATTCGTATTTCTTTTTCGTCGGCATTTTTGTTAGTTTTGCATTCGGTTTTTGTGTTTTCTTTTTTTATTTTATTTTTTTATCATCAAACCGGTTTGCTCACGTTACTAGTGTTTTGGAAAATAAACAATCTCGATTACGAATTCACGATAGTCGAGTTAACACTACAAATCTCAATGTTTATCATGTTTTTTCATGTAATGTGCATTGCCGTATTTACGTATCGCAAATCGTTGTATCAACTAAACATGCAGCTCGATATATTTGTACAAGTGTATAATTCGGGCGTTTGACTAATATCCGGCTCGAAGCACCATTTAGAAGGGTTGTCATTGCGAGGGAAATGGACTGTGCGGCGTGATTTTTTCATCCCCTTTTTCCCCGGCCATATGATTGTGAAAGTGAATTACACGTCGACCAAGCACTGAAATAACGTGATAGTTTGGTTGCATATTTCATTTATTCACGGTTTTATCAATAACGTAATGTGACGAAATCGATACGCATGTATTTTAGTGGCAACGTTTATTGGAGAAATTAACTTTCAGAAAGCCACTGTAGTATGCCTTTTTCTTGTTCGTTAACTTTTCAGAAATTTACGTGTTCAATGAACTTGAAACCTAAATATAGCGAGGCTATACTTATTTTTAATGCAGCGAGGGAAAAATTGTCTAATTAAGAAGTTCTTTAGAGTTGAACCGCCGAAATTCTTTTTGCTCGCGCGCAAAAGAAAGTTCTTAATTGATTTCATTAAATTATATCGATGTCTTGCAACGTTTGACTAGTCAATATTCAAATCCAATTAGTTGGCTCGCGGCGTATAATGATACGTCGCCACACCAGTAATTGGAAAATAAAGCAAGATCTCGCGACTTTTACTCCGTCTATAGAAATTCACTCGGCGTAATTTTGAAATAATTCGTCTCCGCGAACAGCGTAACGTTTTTCGTGCCGACTCACTGATTTATTATTACTCAAACAATTCGATAACGTTTAAACCACCGTTCTCCATTTGAGTAGGCTGCTTCAAAATGGCCACGATGCAATTAAATCGTCTATATATATACACACTTGTCTTCATGCGAGCTCCGTCTTTCAGTGCGCACTTCTTGAGTAATAACGACTAAGCGTTTTTGCCCGCCACCGGCGTACATTGTAGTTAAGCAAACCAAAATATCAGTTATCAGTTAGCATAACTAAGCTGCAATCTACATTGCGCCGAGTTCCACGTAATCTTCATTTGACTACGGCTATTCATACGTAGACAACGCCGCGGTAATATATAATTACCGTAACTGCGCGGTGTAGTAATTCCGATATTAGCGGAATACTTTAGACGATTTGTTGGATCGATTGAAAATTGAATATTAATCCGACTTATTACGTCAGAGGAATTACCTTCTCAGATGTGACGAATTGTAATAACAAGGTTCGCTTCAATCTTATCCTGCTCCGAGATTACTTGGAATTCGCACGTCAAATTACTTTTTGTTTTCAATAAGAAACAAGACAAAAAGTGTATTGTGCTCGCTTTGAAATTTGCGATGTCAAAAATAACGTTTTTTCCAGCACAGGACGATTTTTTTCTTTTTTTTTTTTTTTGTAAGAGCAATCTGATGCAAATTGTCGTGCATATTTTCAGACGATTGCGACGAAGGAACGTGTGGCGCTTCGTTTGAAATGTTCGGCTCTCGAAATTTCGTCCATACGCCCATAACATTAACGTAAAAAGCGGATTCGCGAAATGCTAAAGTCGGAGTTATTCGTGCATGAACAATTCCTCTATCCCGAAAAACGTCTTCGATTGTCACCTTTTTTTCTTTCCGCGAACGCGTCGGATGAATATCCATTATGACACGTTCGTGGAAAGTTGGAGGAAGGGGAACATCGGTGGAAAGAAGAGGTGAAATGGAAAAGGATCGTTTGCTCACAATGAGAAGTAATAACTAGCGCCACCTCCGTCGTTCTTTCTCGCCCAGAGGAAAAATCTCGAGCGCCTTAAAAGCACGCCCTTTAATCTTCGTTTCGACTCCCTAAGCGTTTTGCGAATTTATGTCGTCGAGTAAAAAATTCATTTCCAGCCGGGCGAGCGTGCGCGCCGCGAGGATTAAGCCTGCGTTTCTCCTCTCACAACACGTCGATGGACGACGAGTCTTAATCCCCGACAAATTCCATTTTGACACAGCCGTTCCGTAGCCCGGGCCCTTCGTCCCATCGCCCCCCTCGTGCTTTCGAGCACACCCATCGGCCGGGATTTATGTCGAGCAAGAAAAAAAATCGACTTTCGGGATTAACGTAATATTTATATTGCAATTGCCTGTTATGCATTTACATTATATTTTCGACTGTGAAACTTAGAACGAAAATACATCGTTGAAAAGAGGCGGCAAAATTGAATTTGCATTTTTCGTAAATTGGACAGCATTTTAATTATTTTTATGTTGTTAATACAACACAACGACAAAGAGTTATACGAAAATTATGAATTTTTTTTGTTGACATTACTTCATAATTTTTGCTTTTCGTTGCAATTAATAGTTATTTTGTCGCATAAAAAAATGTAATGGAACTGAAAGATATAAGAGGAAGATCTAAAAATGAAAATTTGCATTATAATGTACATTTTTCATTACATGCAAAACGTTCAGAAAATAATATGATTTAATACTCTACGTCATCGTTTGGGGACATTAAAAGTTTAATATCTAGCAAAAATTAAAAATGTTTCACTTGAAACATTAATTGTACGGCGTGTTTCATTTAATCGTATAATCATAATTGTTTAAGTTTAATTAATATTATCCTGAAATTATTTTATTACCCTCATAAATGTCAGTTCATGTTACATTTACGCGACATTATTAAGTTGGCGAAGATATAGACAAATTTTAGTCACGGTGTTGGGTAGTAGAAACATGGAACATACAAACACATAAAGTAAAATGCGAATAATTTTCAAGATTAATGTAAACATTACTCGCTGATGACAAATGTACAACGATAAAAGGCGAAATTTATATAAAAGTTAGAAATATTACTCTTGCCACGCACATAAATCGAACAGTCTTTGATATTCCAAATTGATCACTTCATCGATAAAAATATTTGATTTAATAAACCAGATTGTTAAATTAATGTTTGGTAATCAAATATTTTGTTGATTTTACTAAACAAATTTATTCGGTCAATTTTGTTTGGCAACAGTAACTCAATGGTTGTGTAAAAAATTTACAAATAACGAAAATGATTCTTGGCTCGATTCAGTGATTTGAACTCAAATAGATCAATCAAACGATTTTGTTAAATAAAGCAGATCTTTTTTTTCCGCGTATTGTTTTTCCGCGTATAATGTTGTTGTTAGCAAACTCCCACGTACCGTGGCATTGTCCAATAATATAATTACACCTTCACAGTTTTCAAATAATTATTATCGGTCATTTGTATGAATAATTAACGTCGCTATTAACGACCATTGCCTGTTAAATGGAATTTGTTTTTTCAGCTTACAAAACATAAATGTCATAAACTTTTATGTTTTGCAATAACTAACGAATAATACTCCGAGAAATATCGATCTTGCATGTGAATTGATCGTTATGATTATTACGTTGTTTTCGTATTGAATTTGACTTTAAATTAATATACAATTGCAAAATTTTATTAATTATATAGTAGGTGAGAATAATGAGCGCGACACTCATAAATAAGTCATTGATCAAAATTACTGAAGGCTTACCAAATTTACCATTTGAGTAACATATTTTATTATTATATAACTTTTACTATTTGATTCTTCTAATATGAGAAAAAACGACACATGATAAAATTTTATCAAAGATCAAAAATTGGTCAAATCCGTGACCAAAATATTACACGATATTGCCACGAAACGTTATGCAATCGAGTCACTTAAGTCTTAGAACCGAGGGGTTGAACTACCGAGTCCCACAGTAACGAAAATTGCGAGACACGACGTAAGATGGCGCTGTTAATGGCGTAAAAAAAAGGTTGACTCATTGGTCTTATAGGAGTTTGTTCCCTCTGGTCATAGAACGAGCAGTCAGTAACCGGAACGGAAACTTTATTTCTCTCCTTCGCGCTGTATCTCTGCGTAAGCATTTTATATGCACTCCGCGTTATCGCATATCTATAGCCACAGATCACACTTTTTGCGGCCATAAAGCAAACACGATTTATCTCAGTCCGGATAATGATCGTTACTGTTGTTGCCGCATTTTTTATCTGTTTCTTTCTGTCTCGTTCTCTCTTTTTTCTTCTCCTTCTTCTTCTTCTTTTTCGCCGTCGCGAACACGCGCGGGAAATAATTACGAAAAGTCGTCGCGCACTCGGGCCGGCAATTGCCGGGCGATCATTTCGAGTCGGCCTTTCGAAACGTGGCGAGGCGTAATTAACAAATTGCCGGCGATTTCGCACTCGCACCTCGGCGCGGCCCGGAACGCCGCGTCAGAATGCTTTACATCTTGTTCAATCAGCGGGCAAGCGGCGTTCGCGCCAAGCCAAGATATTTATCAGCGGCGATAAATAATGATCCGCGTTTCTCTCGGATAAATTGTCGCCTGCAACCGACGCCGCAACGATGTCGACACAATCGGCCGCGATCGTTTGCGTCATCGCCGCGAAACGCCTTGCTGGTGATTTGTTCGCGCCGAAAATGAAATCGGCCCGTCGCTTCTGTTATATGAACAAAAAACAATCAAGTTAATAAAGTTCACTGTCGAAGTGACTTTTACTATAATTGATGCCAATTTTACGACTTTAGTTTCTCAGTGGAAAAATGTATCGCAACACGTTCAACTTTATTTCTTTCAAAACAATCCACTAAAAAATATTATTCTGCTATAGAAAATTACAATTCTCGTTGCATTACGGATTATACGATCAAATATTTATGCTTTGTAATTAATACGCGCATAAGCACAACCGAATTTAAGTGCACGTACTTCAATTTTTCATTACATTTTGCTACGAAACTTATCACAATAAATGCCAACTCGTTAATTTTATTTTCCACGTTGCAACTTTTCCGTTCATAATTGAAAGCTGAAAAAAAAAAAAAAGTAATTTCGTTAAGGATCGAACGCGGTGCTCGCAGTTTGAAAGTCGCGGTATTTGTCTCGCGAGCAAACGAAGAAGAGAAAAAAAGAAGAAAAGAAAATATAAACTTAATCGTCGAGCGTCAAGCATCGAAACGAAAAGCAAGAAAAATTGCAACACGAGAGTTCTCGCGATTGCAAGCGCGCTTCTGAAAAGTCGCCGTGCACGCGGCAATGGCTCGGCCGTCGTTTCGCCGGCGGCCCGGTTCTAATCATAAAACAAGTCCGGCCGAAGTGGATTACGAGGCGAAGAAAATTTCGCCGGCGATGTAACGCAATACGAAACAAATCTATCCGGCGGAAGGGAGGGAAAAAGCGCGCAATGACCGGATCCGATGTGTAGAGGCCGCGCGCAAGAAAAGAGTGTTGCACGCGAGTGTTGTTGCGGGCTGTTGTGTCGGTGGGCGCACACAGGCGCGCGTACACGGACGTGCAAACAAGTAGTATAATACTCGAGCGCAAACACGAGCGCCGGGAGTTATTACCGGCGCAGTTTATTTTGCCGATGACGAGAGTCTCTTTCCGCGGATTAGAGTCCGAATCAATATTGGGCAGTGAGGCAAAGGCGCTTTTATCGGGGCTGAAAAGAAAGGGGCCGCCGTCGCCGTCCTTTTCCTCGTCTCGAGCGCGACGAGAGTCTTGGAGTGGATCGTCGGAAAAGATGCTCCGAGCGGACGAGGCGCGGATACAAAGACGGAAACGCCTAGGAACGAGGAATAAGAAAGCGGAGAAGGGTCTGAAAAGCGGGCTGGGCGCGGGGCGGGCGCCGAGCGCAAGTATTCCGAGCAACTTACCGGACTTGTACGTTCTCTTCACGGACGAGGATTTACGGATTACGCGCGGTGAGACTGCCGCCGAGGGAGAGGGCCGCGGTCGCGACGAGGAGGGAAGGTTCGCGCCGGAGCGAGACCGGTGA
>JABFOV010000802.1:0-31587 GCA_022817685.1 Aradophagus sp. ZL-2020
TTCGATACAGGAGCATGCAGCGCCGGTATGATGTTGAGGTGTGGAGATGTAACACTAATTATGCGATGTCATGATGTCACAGAGACGATATGCGTCTAGGTGCAGTCGTCTTGTTGATAGTTGTGTGTCTTGTATATTGTGTTTCAAGGAGAGGACGGCATACGGGGTGTAGAGAGGTCTCGTGGGCTGGGAAATGTGTATAAGAGACAGGGATAATCATTCAAACGTTTGTCAAAAAAAAAAAAAAAAAAAAAAAAAAAACGTCGTCCTTTATTCTCGAGTTTAAAATTAACTCACAGCTGGATAAAAACAAGCTAAAATTATTATTTAGGAACCTTTATTCGACTCGTTCACCGTAATGACAATAACAATAAATATCCTTCTTATATCGAATGAAAATAATCGTAAAATACTTTCTTGTACATGTTAGGACGTCGAGTATAATCGAAGAGATTATTTGAATAGTTTTCATGCGCGATGGTACATAGAGTCTAATAAACTTGACGGCTCTTAGACGAAATTAGTTCATTAAGTACCAGTCAAAAAATAGATGCTCAGACTTGATAAAGTGAAAGGAGAAAATGTTCGTTTATACATCTTTTTTGTTTACTATAAGATGCGCGAGGAAGACAGAATTTTGTATTCATTTTTCGTAACGTAAAACAGCACGAAAACATTGCTTGACGTTTTGCAATTTTACGAAGCACCTTCAACGTTACGAGCAAATGTATTCTCAATAAAACTGTATTGTATTTGAATTGCTTATTTTCTCCCATTATTCGAGGGCAAACTTTTCCGCGGAACGCAATAACAAAATAATGCAAAATTCCGACGAGTTCGACACCTGCGCATACTGCGCGTTGCTGAAACTTTATTCAAGATGGAAACAGATCGTTCGTAAACATCTGTCTAAAATGTCGCGGAATTGATCAACGTTTTTCCCGAGAAAGTTCGGTTCCAACATTACGCCACGGCGAAAAGTTGAATTTATAACGTGCATACATAATAAACTTATAACCGTCTGGCTATTGAAACGCTGACTCGTAACCGTTGCCCCGTTCCGACGGCGCGGATTAATGCTTGCTTTCACCGGTTTCGCAGTTCATTCGGGAATAAAATTGGCGAGCTCGTGGCATAACTATTGCCAGCACTTTGGCCGACGAGTCGCTCATCGCCTGTCTTGGAAATAAAGAACCGCGAAACAGAGCACAAGATAACGCGCGCGACTTTTTGCCGCTCGAATGTCCGGGCACATGAATCACGCCCGATACTCGAGACTGCGTTTCGCGTGCAGCGCGCACTCCTCTCCGAGAATAACATTATTAGAGCCGGACCTTTCCCTGAACCGTTCGACGCGCCGCTCGAAATGACTTTTTAATGCGCCACAATTATTCTTGCTCGATCGCTTCGCTATTAGAAAGTGATTAAGCGATTCAGAAGACAGTTGCACGGTAGTCAAAAGAAAGAATATTACTGTGAAACCAGTATTTTTCGATTCGGCAGTCAATTTTGACTGCAGTGTAAATTTGGTAAAATACTGCAGGATTTTCCACAACGTATAATACAATATCATATAAGTTGTGTAAACTATTCCATATTCACAATGAATATACTATTTTGGTAAAATTACACAATATGTGTAAAATTATGAAGTCTCGAACAAAATATAAAAAAAACACACACAAATAAATTTATTTTTCATGCAGACAATTGTATACTTTGAACAAAAGGAAAACAAAAATATTCTGTCAAGTAAAATGGCAAATCGCGAAACAAAGAGCTATTACGAAGAACGTTTTGTATATGCGGCAAAGGTGATTCAATTGATTGTCATGTGGAACATTTTCAAATGTCCCAGACGAAAGGTACGTATAAATGGTTGAAATGTCCATGAACTATTCGTACGATGAAAGGAATCCGACTGGTTAATCAAGCTGTTCCACGATTGTTCTTATTGCGACTAATTAATCAATCATACAGCCGCGTGTGCTGGTGCTTTTTCATATCCCGTCTAGCCTGATGTCAGATACGAGCAAATGCGCAAATTAGAAACAACCCGCGTGTTTATATTTACATTTCGCTGCGAGGTTGCCGTAAAAGTCAGCTGGATCAGGTTCTAGTCTTGGTCGACGTTTCATTACTATATTTTTACAACTCGACTTGCGATAAAGGACAATCAATGACTCAAGAAATCATGTTTCGAGCACGATTAAAATATCACTTTCGAAATGATACTTATGAGTGTTTCGAAATTCGATAACGAATATTTAAGTAAGAAATTTTAAGCCCCTATGAATAAACGTGAGATAAAATCTAGTTATTCGTGGATCAAATTATTAGCATTAAATAAACAATTTTCAATATGTCATAACAGTCCAATTTAGAAAAAAGTATGAAAATTTCGATTCATTTTCAAGCAGATGCTAATGTCCTCCAAGACACATATTATTGCAATACCGCACCATTCAAATTTTCATATTCATTTTGACCCTCGAATGTTCAATTAGTGTATTTTAAACGGTTGTTGAGAACGTTACAATATTGTAGCATTTATCTTAAAAGGTTTGAAACAAGTTTATACGTGTTGCACTAAAAAGCAGGAATTTCAAATGTGGCATCAGCAATTCGATAGACTTTTCTTCTCCAGGGACAATTGGCCTTGAATGTGGATACGTTCCATGAGAAAACAACATATTAGTTTATGTTACGTTGATGTTCGCAGTCGGTCGGTTCTTTTAATATGTTCGGCCGACGAGTAGATGCTCTCATAAGTCGTACGGCTGCGTATCAAATTACACGCTTAGGCATTATTTTTCTATCCCTTCGGAAACGAAATTGCCAAGAGCTCTCGAGGTCGAGGAAGCTCGTACGTCACGTTTTCGCAGCTCGAAGCCGCGAGGTCAATGAGATTCTTAATTGGTTAATTAGCGAGTACGCGGTGGTCTCAGGCGCGGCTAAAACATCCGACATCGCTTCTTACGCGTCAACTGTTACAGTGTCTAATCTTTTTTTTTCCTTTTGCCTTCACTTGTCGCCCGGTTAAGTGACAGTATTGCGTCGAGTGCGATATGAGTATATATCAAACCGATGCTTAATTATAACGTTGACATTTTTTTATCGACATCCATTTTTAGAAGAAAAAAATGGAAGAGCAGATTATTGTTAAAACAAAACTACTTTATGATTTTGAATTACTTTAACTTTGATATAACTAAGTTGGTCCGAGAATAAGTTACTGCAATTTAAACGAAACTTTCAGTAGTTCAAAAATTCTATGTGTTTATAGCAGTATAAAATAGCTCGTTAAAAGTTACCGACCTTACACAAAGTAGTGTGGTCAGGCTTGATTTTGGCCACGAACACAGTCTGTTTCAAATTAGCAAACTTTTCCAATGTGTAACAAGTAGTGTCAAAGTCCGGTAATTATAAACAGATTGTGTTACTAAAGAAAATCAAGCCTGACGTCCTTTGATTACCGAATAGTTTGGTCAGTTTAACGAACTAGTTTCCACGCGTAGGACATGCAAAATTCTTATCTAGAAACGTTTGATTTTACATTTAATCAAATACTTTTTAAATATCAACTTAAGTCTTCTTGTTATTTTATAAATAATTAATTAAAACATATATTTAATGTACCATTAAATATACCTTTTTCATATCAAGTTTTAAACTGAATTTTCCGATTTAAATGTGACTAATTTACATAGAATCAAATTGAATCAGGTGACCTAGTTTTTACTACCCATTTTCCAAACATCTCTTCCCCCCGCCCCTTTCTAAAGAAAAAAGCTCCATAAAAAAAGAAAGTAAAGTATTTCTTTTGTGCCTGTGTTGATGGATGATTCAAGTAACTGTCGTCGGTTGTGTCGAAAACCATTAGAACGCTTTCCAACAAGCCTAATACAAACCCGAAACAATGTTTTGTCTTATTACACAATTTAAGTCATTAAACCTCTGTGGATAAATAGGATTCTTTGAAGTGAGTTAGGGCGGAAAATGAGCAAACGACTCTCCGCGATTAAAACGAGTAATCCGACAAAGGTCTGTGGCTTCTTTGTAAACGATGTGATGCAACGCAATCTCGTTCGCCGGCGTTTCCATCTTTTTTCACGTCTGTTCAGACAGAAAAAGGATAACGCGACCTTCATCGAAAACAAATATAGCTCAAACATATTCTCGTACTTCCGTCGCAGGTTCAAAGCAATTTCCTCGCGGTAATCAAGTTCCGCTCTTTTTGCTTGCCACGGCAAGAGCACGGTGGTCCGGAGTTCATCAGTCAAGACATTATTTCGGTTCCGCTGTTTCCGGTTGAGTTACGATTGTTTCGTTAAGTCAGCGTTGTTTGCTTTAACGGCCATGGGCTAATTGAACGTTGTCGCTGTGCAAACAAGTGCGCGAAACATCAAAAACGATCTTTCACCGAAGTTCTCGAATCTGAACTCGTATTACGAGCCTGTCAAATTCGCCGATATGTAATTCTGATTTCACGCTCGGAAGATACCGATAATGTTTTAAGAAAAACAGACTTTGGAAATCTTGAATAGAAACGCAGGAAGAGTTATATATTTCTTTCTAGTAGACAAAAATTATGAGTAAAAAAATTGTCTCATAATTCTAGAAATAGTTTGACATTTATTTCAATTTTAAAAATTATATATTTCTGTCAAGTGAAAAAATTGCAAGTATTATTTATTTACTTTGAAATACGCTTATCTTATTTCTAACGAAAATAATTGAAATAATTGAAAAAATTCTACAACTTTTTGTGTAAAATTTAACTTTGCATAATCATGAATGATTATATCACTGAATGCAAAAACAAACGAGCTGCCTGAAATAAAATTTACTTGTTAAATCATCTACAATATTCGTTACCGTCAAGTATAATTATCCCATTACCTTTTCATTCAAATTTAGAGACAAAAAAGTTATATTCTACGAACTTCATGTTCATGAATAGGAAACGTTCGTGTTCTAAATGCGAGGATTAATTCTGCGGTTCGTGGAACAGCGCGCTTAATGCAAAAGTGAACGTGGCCAAGCGATTAAAAATGTCCGCGAAACGCTTCGCAATTGGCGTCGTGCGTAAGCATCTTGTCGCGTCCGCGCATATGCGCTCGGTACACGCACAAGCGAGGCAGCTGCGGCACCTGCAAATCTACGACCATCCTCTTACTTACCCCCTTTTCCTCCACTTACTTTAGTAAACTTGCACTTTTTGCCGGCTATCTTCATTCGCCAGCTTTGCTCGATCTTTGCCTTCGAGCTGCAAATGCTCAAGGTCTTGAAATTAACTTCGAAACCGCTTCTTTTGCAACCGACGCACAACATTACTATTATGATTGTTGCTGTTAATTTCGAATGAATTTCTCGATCACGGCGGAAAAAAAAGTTCTCTCGATTGGAAAACGTTGGTATTCTCGTCAGGCGTATAATTTGATCTTCGCCAAAAAGTAACAAGAGTGGAGAATTTTGACGTGCGTTAAGTTTGCCACGTGGCAAGTACCACGAGAAAGGAAAAAAAAGCGTAGTTATGAGATTAGTTTGAATATAAAATGTAAAAGCAATAAATACATTTAAGTGCCATAAATTTTTGTTATATTGTTATATTTAGAAAAAAAGTTTTCAATCAACTCCAAAAGATGTATCTTCTATCTTGGGACAAGCAGTTTTTCGAAGTATAAAATACATGGTGAACGTCACTTTCAAAGAAATTTGTTAATCATCATGCAATACGCTGTGCCGAAAGCCGTCATCGAAAATAGATACGCCAAAGTCGGTTCACCTACATAAATTATGACAAATGTGGCCGCAATAAATCATCGGTCTGTGACAGGCAGTGTGTTTATCTTTGACAAAGTGGTTCTGAGCCTAGACCAGATTCGAATTAGCAATTAACTGCTATTTAATCTGCTCGGTTAAAAAAGTCGCCATTATCGCCGTGACTTGGCACCGTTTTTCATTTCCTCACTTCTGTCTCTTGAAGCTTTAACTCGCGTGATTCACCCTGCTCCACTTATCCCGAATAATCTTCATAATCGCGTTGATACCGAGGAGAAATTCCGATGAAAAGATAGTCGGCCATCTCGAGTAATTTGCTTTCGAACGATGTCAATTTGGATAAGCGATTTCTGATGGCGAATTCGGCACATTGGATGTGTTGTTGATGGAATAGGAGGCGTGGAGGGAAACTCGAATAGATTGATTAATACGTGAAAGTTATCGGAACGAGTTTTTTTCATCGCCAATTCTAGATGGTCACGGATAGTATTTCGTTTATATATCGTTCTATTTCGTAGCTTGTAGGAAAGTTTGATAGCTGGTGAAACGGTGTTAGCATTGTTGTTCAATGACGGAAATGCAATTAATTTACATTGATTAAATTCGAGAAGATAAACACAGTTTCTACTTGTAATTTACATTAGTTTGTGAATGGATATAAATATATACGTAGTAAAAAATTACCGTAGACAAAAGTTTATGAATACATTAGTACACTTTCAAATATAACTGTACTATAACGGAAATTTCAGGTAATAAAAGTAATGATTTTATTACATTTTCGTGAATTTGCTCTTTGATTTCACACCGACTTAATGTACATTAACATACTAATAAACCGTGCTGCAAAATCGGCGCACATATTTTCTTCCACCACACGATCCACTCGTTTAATCAACCAGGCTGAAAATCATCGCCATCTCATACTTCCAGCGACCGCTGCATTTTCGATGTCTAACCCCATAATATCGGTTGAGCAGGCAGCAAGTGGCACGTTCCGAGCGGCGCATTGTGCTGAAGTATGCTCGAGGATTTGTTTCGCGGCGTCGAAAACGCTCGCACTCGAGATGAAAACGTAAAGCGATGCGGCGAACGAGAGCGAGAAGGAGATCGGAATCTGTCGGTCCTGGCTGTTGGTTTTTGTGGACGAACGTGCGCCTGGGCCAGGACGTTCCCACACGGAAAAGGTGGTCCCGCGAGGCAACGAACTCGTTCGGCGCTTTGTCTCGGGATTTATGCGGTTGATCGCACCTTAAACGGCGCTGCTGTTGCAGCGTACTCGCAGCCTAATTTATTCGTCGCTCGCCGATTGGGACTTAATGACCCGACCAGGCCGGCGTAACAGCGCTCGCCAAATGCACAACGTGGCCCTCGAGAGGCGCGAGCCTCGATCGCTAAACCGGCTCTGGCTATTTATTCCCTCAACGAGGCTCGCCGATATAATGCGCGTATGCGCGAGCCCTTTGATGCGCATACGCAAATAATACCAGCCTATCAATGAACCAAGCCTTTTATGCCGCGACTAGATTGCTTCGGCAATTTCCCTCGCTCCTCGGTTAAGGGCCCTAATGAACCTACCATTCAATGCTCATTGATAATTATTCTCAGCGCGGCATTCCCTTTTTTTTTCTTTGCCTCTCCTCTTTCGTACGTTCTGTATATGTTCATTATGATGCTTTAATATCGATACAAAATATATACGCGGTTGGATTTAATTAGCAGTGGAAAAGCGGAGAAGATAAAAGGCAGTTGATTTTTATTGATCACGTTCGCTAGATTGGGATTTACAAGAATTTTGTTTGTTACGAAAATTTTATCTGTTTTCAATATGGCCGGGATTGCACGAATCAAGTTAAAATTATGGTGCCTAATCTTTTTACCATTGAAAGGTTTTGCCACTATCATTGTCTATTAGGTTTAAAATTAATTTTGTACATTATGTTTATCATGAGGTTAAAAAAAAATGCCTGAAAAATTATTAACATTCAAATCACTCATCCAATAAATTAACACCTTTTTACTAATGGACAAGCTTTAAGGTGGCGAGGTAATCACTCGGAAAACACGAGTAGTGCGTGCGCAAGATAGAAGTCAGCCTAAACGAACTTCCTCGGCGGTAATCAGGGCTTCCTTTTTTACGCAACTTGTGTAAACAGTGCGTGGGAGAGGCGCTAGCATAATTCGCCCGTTATGCGCCACACGACCACATATCTATGCCAAACACTTTTAGTGGCGCAGTTTATACCCCGGTTACTTACATACAAGCGCGGCGTTACTTTCTCGCGATAGTAACTCGAATCCCACGCTCCCAACGATACGTGACTGACCTACCGCGTCGTAATCGAATTTGCCGTTTATTTATACACCGATGCATCAGGGTCGCGCTTTGGCCGAACTTCTTCGCAATTAGGTCTGGTTCGTGTGACTTTTGTACTTGAGCTAATCAGTATTTGACGATCGTTGGTTTCTTAACTCGGTGTAATAGTCATTCCATTATCAAAGTAACCATTAACCTCACGCACACAAATAAATACTGTTAATAATGTTATTATAATTTAATATAATTGTGATTGTACTATTACTTGTTTAAAAATTACAAAGTCTTGCTGTCATTTACTCGTTCTCTTCATGGCAAGTACCATTTTTTCAGTGAACTTTTAAATCTCTGTGGCCAAGATAGATTAATGTCTAGATATTTGAATTACTTGGTACGATAAATTTTCTTTTTGATAAAATTTTAAAACAGATTATTATTTCAATCAAGAATTTATTCTTCAGCTGATACATCCTTTTTGTAAGTGTAAATTTGATTCACAGCTACTTAAACTTCATTAAAATAATTGTTTGAGTATACTAATTTGAATATGTTTATTTGGATATATTTGTACATTAATTTTGATAGGTAGGAAACTTAAATACTTATAAATGTAAGAGTACTTGTAATTTGCTGCGAAACGTTTAACATTATTCTGATTGTTGCTATTGGTCGATGATTGATTCTGTAATTAAATTACGACAGCTTTTTTCAATGAAAGTATGTTTTAATTGATTTCAATTAAAAGTCGATAATTGATTATGGAAAATTATATAGATTTAAGGATTGGACGCGAGTAATCGGTAGCAAAATTTAAGTTGATTAATTTCGTTTAATGGAATTGATTAAGAAAGTAATTTTTCCTCGAACCTTAGAGAACGTTGCGTAATTAATATTCATCGATGGTATTAATTTTTTGATAATGTGTATAATTAAGATTTTAAATTTTGATTGATTGTAATTATTTTTTCATAAATTATTGCTAATTTTTTTATCTTGCAGACATTTGCCATCACTTGCTATTGATCAATCATTACTAATTATACTGCATCGATCATTGACCATTGAACGTTCAGATACTTTTTAATAAATGTATATTTATAATTAGATTCACTTATTTTATTTATTTATTTATTCACTTTTTATTCATTATATTTAAATAAATACAGCATATTCTTTCGGTATATTTTCCACTGTATAAATTGTGCCTGAAAACATTTCCACATCATCAAGCGAACAAAGGAACGCGTCGAAACTACGTTGCCGGAAAGCATTCTTATTTTCTCAATCGAAGAAATTGACCGCGAAGCTGTTAAACGCGCGCTCTCTCGGATATAATGTTTACGTGCACACGAACGCATTCGCGGACGTTCTCGAGCGTAATTACAAAGGCGCCAGTTCTTTTCGCGGCGCGCAGGAATTTCAGTCGCGACCTCCGCGAAAGGTCTCATTCGGAGAAAATTGATGGCATAACGGGTGAGATACCGTTCGCGGGACACGTTACTCAAACGGACATTTTTTTATTTCTATCGTCCGCCGTTTCGAGCGACTCGTGCATTATTTATGAATTCGCCGCGATACAGTTTATAAAACGTGTGCGAGCACACGACTAACTTTTCCCCGGAATTTTTTCCACTCCCTTTTTTGTATTTATATTTTTTTTTTCTCAAATAAAAATGAAACGTTGCTTTGCTAAACTCCGCATCCAATTATGTCGTTTAAACGGGACAATCAGCCCTCGCGCATGTATTTATAGTTAGCCGTATAATTTTTTCCCGTATATAACGTAACTTGGGAGACAAAAACAAGTGGACGTTGCATCACTGGACGTGTATTGTGCCCGCGGTTGCGGTGCAATGTTTTCCAACTAACTGCGGAAAATCCGTTAGCTATCTGGAAAAGTCGTTTGTCAACTATTAAATGCGCAACGTACGGTTTAATCCTCGCGAAGAAATAACGTGTAATGCGTGTTTATGGGTGCCAATTGTCCGAGCAAAAATCGGTAGTCGTCTACGTACACTCGAACGACCGTTCACCGATATTTTCTCGGCAGTAGACAATAAATCTTTGGAGTCGGTGTTTTTTACGATAGCCGTTTCTCCTGTTACTCTAGTTAATTTTCCAAGGAATAGCGTCTTAGATTTTGTCGTAATTATTTTTACTTCATGTGAGCCTAGAATATAAATACAAGAGCAATCGCTATTTTTTATTTTTCGTTTTTATTTTGTTGATGTATAATTACGTATGTAGTAAAAGCTGGTCAAATGTTGATTATCACCAGAAAAAGTTCTTTTTGAATAAAAACGGGCTCGATAACGTTCCAACTAAGAGGCTGTTTTGTTTGCAACGACAGTTGTGACTTAATTCGCGAGTTTCCGCAAAATGGGACACAATCTCCAAAATAGCAAAGGCCCTTGCATAGCTTCGACAGGGAAACGTGTAACAAAGTTAAATCTGACATGCTCTGCACACACGGCTGCATTCAAATCGAATCGATTACGGTCCAACGCGTACATAGAAACTGACCTCGCAATCAGCGATCTTTTCGTTTCACTGTTTGAAGTGACGTTTTCTATTATTCATTTGTCGTTTCTCTTTTTTTTCTTTTTGGTACAACTTTTTCTCCTTAATTTCTTTCTTTCTTATACTTTTTTGTCCCTTTAATCGAGCGGCAGTCTGTGACTCCAGTGCTTGTGTTATTTATCGTCGCTTTTGAGATTGTGCAAACGGTATAGAATTGAGAAAAGAAGCTATGCAGGTGGCACGCTGTTACTGCGACATTACGACAGATGTTAACTCTCATTTGCAGCGATTAATAATGACCGTCGGTCAACATTTTGCGACATTTCATGGTTGCGCGAGCTAATGGCGATAATTGTTACATTCATAGTGCATTTCGAATGTTTTACTGATTGAAGATTATGATTGACGACGCGTCAAATAGTGCCTATTAGACTTGGTTCAAGTTTATTTTGTCTATTTTTTTATCTATTTTCATATCAAAGGCTTAATTCCTATAAAATACCTTACTGAAAAGTTTTTTTAAAATATTTGTCAAATGTGTTTTATTTTGAAACACTTGTTGTTATTTTTCAATTTCAGTTTGGTAAAATTGTATGGAATAATAAATTTGAATTCAATTATTCGAAATCATTATTCGATTGAATGATTTGAATTTCATTGTTCATTATGAAAGAACCGTTACTGAATGAAACACCAGCAGTTACGTTGCTAGAATTGCCAACTGATAAATAGAATCGAATATTCTAATGAAAATAAATCGATGTTCACGTTTGGGCCATTACTAATGGAACGGTGAATAATTGTATTCGAAAAAATGGAATTTCGTTTAACATAACAAATTGGGAAAATTCATTTTCATCGCTTTTGCTGACGTCGCCTGTTTATAATTTCACATGGCTGATGATAAATTTCACGGGTTTCAAGGCGTACGAAAATTGGCCGCATACGGATGCTTAGAGCCACGCGTGTATTTTTGTCTGCACCAATGTAGGGCAATTCACCGGAACCGCCCATTGTCAGTTTGTTTCCATATTCATATACAACTTTTTGGGGAAAATATTCTAAATCGGTGTATGGAAAACGCCGTAGACGTGAACAAAAACATTAATATTCAAGTTTTATGTTTACAGGATACAATTAATGATATTTTTAACAGCAATAAATTATAATGTAATATAATAAATAATCAATTATAAATTATAAAATTTTATTAAATCATTTACCTATTAAAATTATCAACTATAATTTAAAATTGACAATAAAATCAATAATGAATATTTTAAATCATACAAAAATGTTGCTTTCTCTTTTGGTACTTACAAGAGTGGCCCATTTCTCCTAAAGAGTTTTCTAAGCTGTTCTTGAAATATTAATACGCTTGTGGAATGTGACTCCGAGTTTTAGGCGAGGATACTTTTGTCAAGTGAAGGGATAAGTGTTTGTTTTGACGTCGTGAAAATGAAATGAACCGTGTTTGTAGTTGGAAAATGTTTCCACGAATATTTCCCAAAACAGTTAAAACAGAAATATATTACCCGTTATTTTTCAACGTGCCTTTGTGGCATTTCGGAGATTTTGGCTGAGGTTGTATGAACCTTGTTGTATGAAGTCTTTATAGTGGAATAAATAAAAGAACTTATCAATGTATTTATAATATGGGGTATTATTAAATCCTTCGAAAAAGAAAATTGTAAAACAATATTGAATTTATATTAAACAATTTTATCAACAATACATCATTTTTCCAAAACAAGAAATACCAACGCTGAAGTCGATGAACATTAATTGAAAAGACATCATTTATACGATAAAATATACTTTAATACTGATCCACAAAGAAAAAAGAAGCATTACATCGTTACATTTCATATTTTATTAACGAGACGTTAAAAAGCAGCCTCCGTATATTTCATCGTCGTTGCATAAACTCCCTTTGTATTTATTCGCGGATTTTAAAAACGGTCTTTTCCGCGCTCGTAATTTGTTTATTTGCGACGACACGACGCTGAATAATGGACGATTTAACTCGGCGTATTTCATCGTCGACGGAAATAGTCATGAGATGATTTCCCGATCGGCAATGACGTGAAAGCACGGCGCGCGCGGCTTCGCATGAATCGGCGCGAATCGACGTTTATTGCGAACCCGGGATAAATGGCGGGCGCTTGAAGTAGCGGCAACGAGCGCGCGGCATAAATTGCTCGGTCATCCCGGGGCTATAAATATTGTCCGGGACAATGGACTACCGCGCGGACTGCCGAACGCCCTTAAAATAGGACCACCGTCCGGCCGGCCGGCCGACTTGTTTGTTCCAGATCGCTTTTCGATTGACTGCCGACTAGGATTCGCTGGCTAAAAAGTACTTTCCACGATAAAGGGCCCGTAAATGATGCTTTCACGCGGTAGAGAAAGAGACGAGTCAATAGGCGTTATTGTGCGAGCATGTTTGCGGATGCGCGCGCGATGAAATATTGCGTTTATCTTGGCCCTTTGTGCGCGACTTACCAGCCGGCCACTTTTTTGTCCACAGATATGCGTTTCACGTGTTTTGTTTGACTAGAAATAGCCATCTATTTCGTTCGTTTCCTATTTGTAAACTGCTAGATCGAAAGTCGTCAATTCGGATTAGATAAATTATATTGATTAAAAAATAAAATAGTTTTTCTAAGCAATCTATAAATTAATGTTTACTGGAAACTTAATCGCTTTGAATTGATTTGCGACTTCGCATATATTACAAAGAAATGTGACTTTAAAAGAAGAAAACAATTATTCTTTACTTCTTGGTGCACTGCAGATTCGATTGGGGTTAAATGTTGCCTGAGACTTGCATAACCTTAACGAAAACTAATTCCCATTTATTACGTCACATTAAATCCAATTATAATCACCAGACGTTGAACACGTGTTGGTCACTTTTGGTCACGAATCACATAAAGCACTTTCAAGTCCATTAAATAATCGAGTTACATTTGTATCGCGGTGAAAAAAGTCACGCACAATGACGATAATTAGCGGAACTGCATATAATAATTCGTGTAGAATAATGGCCGCATCTACTGCGGCTCGCTCGGAACGGGTATAACGACATTTTAAATTGGCGTTTGCGATTAGCAAAAGCTTCGTAACGTGCATTGTCGCGCTGCCAACACCCTATCAGTCGACATAATAAAGCTATAAATTCCGAGTCCCGCTTGCGTCGACGCGATGCAACCAACCCTAAACCAGTCTCGTTCGGTTAGATTACATTTTTTGAGCGCGTGTTAATATCACTCGAACGATAGTAATGATCGTGTAATTATCACGCGAAACGTTGCTTTATTACTTCTCTCGGTCTTTTTGATGAAATATTAGATTTACTTCGCGAACTAAGTGCAGAAACGTTATTATATTTTTTATTTACCAAAACTGTAAGTTTCTTTTGAAATTCCTTAAATTTTTTTTATTCATACAATAGTGATAACTCTGCTGATTTTCGGAACATTGATATTTTGTTCATAAGATGTACAATTTCAAGACATCGAGATTGCGAAATATTCGTAAAAAATACATCATATATTATAAGAGTTACGATTCATCTTGCGGTACAAGTTCATATTACGTGATATAAAATATATATGTCAGATAGTATAAACTTATGGTAAATCGAAAAATATACAGTGAATTTTTTTTTACAAAATTCTATTTACTTTCTTATTGTAATAATTCAAAATTTTGAGCTATCGATTTCAAAAGAGAAGTAATATTATTTGTAAATTATATATACCAGAGAAAAGTAATACGTTAAACGACATGATAGGTGATACTTGATTGCGTTCACTTGTCGCAGCCAATGATTTACTATGCGAAAAATACGTAAGTTGAAACAATAGATCGTGCGAAATTTACGACCACTAAGAACGTCGAAATTGGATACGCGATGGATGTGCCAAGTAAACGCTGCCGCTTCTTCGTCATTGAAATTCCATGATAAAATTCACGTCCAGACGCAAATCCAGGTCATTCGCTTTAAAATTATCATTTGGTAGCGAAGTGTCTCGTTTCGCATGCCACGATGAGCGATTGAATAAACATAAATCCCTACGTTTTTACTTTCTTTTTATTTTGTTGCGCTTTTAATGCGCCCGGCTTCATCATTTTGTAATTGCAAACACGTCAACTTTCCAGCGATCGATTCGCAATGATCGGAACGCGGGAATTTTTTACGCCCACTTTGACCCAAAGCGAAGATAGACGTTGATCTAATGCAGCAAGACTCACACGGCGCAATCGCCGAACCGTTATCGAATTTCTTTCATCTGACTGCGTTTGGCGAAAAACTCGTAGTACTAAATCGTAAATTTTACTCATGATTTCATTTTGTAATTCAAAAGGAATGCATAAGTTAACAGACTATTCCTTCATAAATATATTAAGAAAAAAGCGTTGATTTATTTAAAAAAATCCGACTTAATACAATCGAACGATCAATAATCTGTTTTCAGTACTAATTATACCGAACGGAATCGCTTCGAATAATTTACATTTTACATCGACAAGACATAAATCACATCGAAAGAGGGACGTCATAAATATCATTCTCCCCTGGAAAAATTCATACCGAAATAACTCACGCTAAATAGTACAAATAATTCCACCCCAGGCGAGCGGCAATTGGCATCGGTTTCAGCGACATCATACCGATGGCTTCCCAGTACGTTTCCGCCCGTCGCCGTTGTATAATTGTGCCGTCCTTTGTTTGCACAATGGTCATGGAATAATCCACATTTTGTCGCATACATATTTCGTATACATATTTTGTGTGACGAAAAACGGTGTCATTGTTACCAAACTCACCCCTTTCCGTCGTCGCCGCTTGACGCATCCCCCATATCTTTGGTTATTTATTTTACCGAAAGCAAGACACCGGTTGAGAGGAGGGGGGGGGGGGGTTCAGGGTGGCGCTGCTTGAAACATCGACACGCGGCCGGCCAGTCGCGGTCTGTCGATACGGGCGTTTCAATCGTCGTCGTGGGGCGTGAAATTAAAGGCTATAATGCTTACAAACCGACTGGAGAGCAGCTAGAGATCGCAGCTGGCACCCGCGGCTCCGGCTGTGCACTTTTTGACTCGAAAAACCCACTGCACTTTCAAATTCTTGGGGGATGTTCGCTTTCGAACTGTATACGCTTGTCACGTGTAATTATAGCCGCTTCCCGGTGACGTTGACTTTTTCAACCCAGAGAATTATTGGCTCGACAGTTTCATGCATTTCTACACCTTTATTATTAGTCTTTTTTTCTTTTTGGTGTGCTTTTTATATGCGTATCATATATCAAAGTAAAGTGATTGCTCAATTAACAACAAGTTTTTGATTATATTTGAAACAAGTAAAAGTTATAAAATTATTATATCAATTAAAAAGTATAAGGACAATTAATTTACATTATTGACAAATAAAAAGAATTCAAATAATATACTGTACTTTCATGATATATTAAAAATATGTTTTTAATTTTGACTGAAGATTATTTATTTGATTAATATTTAGCATACTAGCCACTACCTTAAGTCATAAATTTGTGATATTATTTCGTTCGACGCATCGTAGCTCTAGAATCGCATAATCGCGATTTTATCGAGGAACGCAACGCACAATCGTCGCTTGCATGGTGACTGCTTTATCGGCCAAACGGAAACAAAAGACTTGCGCGCTTTTATCTAACCATCTTCCGGTCAAAATACTTTTTGAATTCAGTAAAATAATGCAAATAACAAACCTGTCGCAAGTTGAAAGATATAAATATTGTTTAAATGAAAAACGTTATTTTATTATGATAATTCAAATTGACAAATGACAATAAAAAATTACAAAATAATTTATTATGACAAAAAATTTAATTAATTCTATGATCAAGTTATTCATTACTAGTAAATATTTACCTCAATATAAGATAAACATCTACAATTAAACCACTGGAAAAATTATGGATTTTTTAATTAAAACTTATAATTACTTTTGTAGTTTTTTCTTTGCCTTCATACAATTTCTCTACAACGCACTTCTTTGATAATAACGACATTATTAACAAAAGAAAGCGATTTCTAACGTTTCATCCCCACGAATGAAGACGAAAAAGTCGATCCGATTTCGATACACAATAAGTATATTCATTATTTAGCATGTATTGAAGTTGTGCGACGTGCGTACAGTAGTTTGAAAAAGCTCGATCGCGCGTGAGATATGTAATAGAAACAGCATTGTAATGGTCGTAGATCTAGGCCGACGATTGTTGCACAAACGAGTTGCAGTGTCGACAGCGTAATTGTGACAATCGACATTGGTAATTTCCTATTCACCGTGACGAATCGAACGTGGGAAAAATTGCTTTATGTTTCTAACGCCTGACAGCTCATTATACCACATTGTTAATAATTGTGCGAATTACTTTAACGTTAATAAAAACATATGTCAATACAAAACGTTTTTACACGCTGGGCATTAATAATGATAACAATTAATTTCATTACAAAACATATTAAGTTTAATTGCAATATAATTATTAAATTAAAGTCTGAAATTTCGCTTCATAAAAAAGCCTCTAGTTTCTTGATCTTAATCAACCCCGTTCCTCAAAGATTTGAATACCCGCAAAGAATTACAACGATTAAGTTGATAATTCGGTGGAATGAATATAATAGCGATTAAAGCAAGCGTCGGCGATGTTCGATTTCACTTCCTGAGGTTCGCGGCTGACGCCTCGGAATGCGAAAGGCCAACCTTGAAATTACAACCTACCATTGTCGTAACCTTGTTATACTCGGCTCTTCTTATTTGCGTGGCGCGCGTTTCTTTCTTCCCCGGCAACGCCGGGCGAAGCCTCGCGTCGTCGCGCGGCACACATCTCCGATCATTTTCCGAAGTCGAGGCCACGCGGATAATTTTCTTCCCGGCACGTTTTTGCCGCGTGCAAAACTCGCGCCGAGCGACGTTAATAAAATAACGAGAAAGTGCACCAACGCGGCGCCGCTTTGTTCGCCGATTCTTCACGAGCGCGCGAAAACTTTTTGCGCGGATTCGCCGAGCAACGACGCTCGAAAGTTTCGTAATTGCTCGCTGTTACATTTCGTTCGATCGGCGTTCCAGAGGCATTTTAGACCCAATCACCGCAGGGTCTGGAAAGTCGGGCGAAAGTGTCGCAATTAATTGAATCGAAAGAAAAAACGGCGACGGATTTTCTCGGCATCGCCGACCTTGTCATTCTTAAAATTCGTGAGCCGTCTGGCAATGAATTTGTGCGCAAGACAAGAAGTTGCTTGCGAAACTATTGATGGCGCCGTTAAAACGCCGTTGCGTATGCGCCGATGCTTTCACATTCCAAATTGATTGTTGTAAATCGCTTGGGTGTTCCAGCGTGCTGTCACGCTTCCTCATTCCGCGCCAGGGAAACGGATAACTGAATCCGAAGAAAAATCGACGAACTGTTGCCTCGATACAATTGTTGTGTATCGACTCGGCCCGCTCGCCGCGCTCCTTTCGCCTGTTCGTTCGCGTTCGCAAATTTGTTCGGCGAAAAGGAAAACGCCCTACGAACAAGTGGTAAAAGGTTTTGGATAAAGTTATGTTCGAGAATATAAATTTCATCGTACTTTTAGAATGGTTTCCTTTTATTCAGCAAGGGAGAAATAGATTCATGATGTACATATAAATTACTGGATTTATTAGTGAAATTTTCTCGTACATGCATCGATAATATTATGGGAGTTAAGCATAATGCAACCACAAGGATTACTTATCAATATAAAAAGTTTAATCGAACCTTGCGGGAAAAATTAAGGTGTTTTTAATAATTTAACTCAAATGGAATACGTTGCTCATAAGTTTAAAAATTAAAAATACTTAGGTCTATGAATTTAACAATAAAATAAAGTAAAAATATAATTATGTAATAATAAAAACAGTGATAGAAGTATTTTAAATTATTAATGTTTCAAACCATGAGACTATTCGTCCGTTATCAAATTGTACTGCAATTTTAACCGAAACTTGGCTCCCCATGAAATCACCTTAACCTTTCGTTCTTAGTTTAAAAATCTAGCAGGGACATTGTGTTACTGTGACTGAACGTTAAACATTTCTTGCAATATTTTTTAGTTGCAATTTACGTCAGATAGCGCATACCGTTCACATATGTCATACTACTTTAAGGTCTAATTTAAATAATACCAAAACCAGATGTGCCATCTCGATGCATCAGCAAAATGTCTTCCTCCTGAGCCACGAAGTGAAGCTATGAATGACAAAGCAGGCTGAGAAGCTTTTGCAATACGGTGATGGAAAGATTTCACGTCATATTTTACGCGATTAATAAGTCGAAGGGATTTGCGTTCGCGAGGGACAAGGCTTCTGACCTTCGACCCCGTCGGGTTCCGGGAGGAACCATTAATAACCGACGCGCCGCGTTAAGCGTTACAATGGACCATTGAAAAAGAGATGAAATCAACCGGTAAGGGAATGCGCTATTTAAAAGAAATGGGGAGGCGAACAAGGATGGATGTTCGCAGACGCCATTCGCGATTTTCGGTATTGCTTGCGGCCACTGATTCCACAAATCGTTTCAAAAATTGATGTGAGCGTGAAATTTACCATGATCTGTAAATTTAGAACGATGCGTAAATTTAACAATATAGTTTACGAATCAATTATTATTGTATCTAAGTCTCGTATTGCTCGTACTCAATTCTTACAATTTTTAAACTTACGATTTGTGACTAGGTATGAGAAATGAAGATATACAAATATTTGATAATCAAATTTACAATCGTTTATATTTTATTAATTTACTTCATTCTGACATTTGTATGCAATGTTAATCTCATTGATACAAATTAAAATTTTCCTTACATTGTTAATATCAATTTTTTATGTAAAAAGTAAATATTTGTAGCAATTATTCACTTTTGAAACTATAAGATTGAGTTTCGATCAAAACAAAAAAAAACAAAATCAAATAACTTTACATTTCCCGGAACAAGAAAATCCTTCCATGTACGCACGAAAATCCGCAAAAAGATTACCGGGAAAATATAAGTGCAACGGAAACTGCCTCTCCGTCGAGACCCGGAACGAGCTTTCACGTACGTCGAGTCACACTTTGGCATTGTTAAAAAAAAGGCGTAGAAAAAGTATAGTCGTAGAAAACTGTTCTCAAGCGCCGCCCTCATAATCACAAGTTGACTTGTGCATATGTAGAAATGAGAAATGAGTCGGGGAGGGAAAGGGAAGACGATTCTTCGTTTCAGTTTCGATTCGCTCCTTTGTCGTAGCGAGTGGCACAAAAGCCGTGCGATTGATCGAGGCAGCTGCGAGCGTGCGTTCGTGTCTAAGAAGTCGAGGAACCGATGGCACGACTAAGACACCTCGCTGCAAATGTTTGCTCTCGCTAATTGCCTCATTATTACAACAATGATACACGGTGCGACAATGGCAACCGTCGAAACGAAAGTGGGAGCGGAGGCTTCGAGCCCGGAACAACATCTGCGCCGCGCGACCAAGCCAAGAATGAGACGAAGAAAATATGCGCGCGTTCGCTCGTGTTTAATTGTGCCGAAATCGTAAAGCGGCATACAGCGCACGTATGCGAGCACTTTTATGTCGCTCGTAAACTGCGCCGTGACCGAGCTTGCGTCACGAGCACGGCTTCTTGGTTCAATGTCAGCGATTCGGAGAGTCGATTCGAAAGAAGTAAACAATGCCATTAACTCGAGCGTGTCCGTCACGTGGTGCTCGATTTTCAATCGCCAGACCAGGGTATTGTGTTCGAGCGTTTTCGATTTGCTTTTTATTGTGAATGTATTGATGTTGAAACAGTTATCTTGGGTATGAATTGCGATATTTTATAAAAGTAAATTAATCGATCGATCAAAGTAACGTCCAAAGTCCTAAAAATAAATGTACATATAAATCTTTAATTTACAAAAATTTTTAAAACTCGAATCCAATCATACTTAAATTGTTGAACTTTATCTCAATGCATTATCAACTTAGTTATCCACAAACCAATGAAAAGTCTTATGTTTTCATTGAACACAGTTCAAAGTAGGCCCTAACCAAAAATACTAATTTCTCACAATTGATGAATTCCAAAAATCTCACCGGATGACTAATTTTCCGGCAAATTAAATGCTCGTTTGTACTGCCGTTTCAATTGCATAATTCCGTTTAAGTTGGCCACATTCAAAGACCGACTTCCGACAGTGAAAACCAAAGTGCTCGGTGTAATGTTACTCATTCATTATCCTCCCTCAAGATGTTTGGAGAGCGAACGTTTGGTGCGCAAGAGGCCGCTACGCAGGAAGTCCTTTGAATCGGTCCAATAATTAACACCCAGCAGAGCCTTTTAACGAAAACGTTCACCTTTCTTCTTCTACGTGCCCTAATGCTGTTTACGTTTCGTGCGGTTCAAACAGGCTCGACCGGAGCTTGTCCTCTCGTCGCTTTGTCTCGTTTTCTTTCTCCTTCGCAATCTCTCGGGCACCGACGTTGTACGCGTCTCGAGGACGCACGTGTGCGAGCGCCAACACACACGCGCTCATCGGTGCACAAAAATTACGCAACTTACACGTGCAAGGTCTATGACAAGTTCGCGGGACTTACTCTCTTGATCGCATCTCGCACCAGGACTGAGCGTCGCATAAAATGTACCTATTGTTTATGATTCCGGATGATGATTTATGTTCTACTAGATGGATTAGAATGGTTATTTTGTATACATCACGTAATACATGACGAATCTATCCTGGTTTTTGATCGTACTTGCATACCGCAAAATAAGTTTCTTCGAGATATTTATGAACGTAAAAATTCTTACAATTTTTAGAGAACGTTTATAGTAGAATACTACACCGTAAAAACTATATTGTAATTTATAACCTATCACTAAAAATAATACGATGTAGCAGGTTCGACCTACCTGAGTTGTAGATGGCACTTTCTATGTAAATGTTTAAATCATTATTTGTATTCTACCGATTAAAATATGAAATAAAATATGTATGGCACAATATGGTTTTCTCGGCGTATTATTATCTATTTCTGTAAAAATGGTTGGATTTCAGTTTGAATAAGAGAAATAATAAGCGCATCGCAAAATACGCAGACAATTTTCAATTTATTGATTCTACCTATACAACACAATCGCGCATCGATTCAATGTCAAACAGTTTAATTAATAAAAAGTGGACAATTTATGGCAACGTGAATCGTGAATTTTAAATTTCAATCTATTTCGATTGATTTAATCATCGTAAATAATTTACGACATGAAGTGTACAATATGTTTTGTATCTATTATAATTTTGTATTTTACTATAGAAATAAAATACAAACTATTTTTAATTGCGAATAATAAATTCTTATCGCCCTTTTTATTGAAATTTATAAGGAAATTGATTTGTTATTGCAGATACGTCATACGAGAAGGCATGCAGACGAGGAAGTGCGCCAGCAACCCCGGTTCTGGGAGCCCGACCTCTCGATGTCACGCCCAATCGAATAGTGGTGAGTAATAAATAATAATTGCAATTTATCATTACTCGGCCGAATGCCGGGGGGCCAATATCGAACCCTTTATTGCCGCATAATTTAGCACTCGCGAACTGTCAAATACCAACGATGATCGATGTAAACAAATAACCAGTCACTTCCCCGCGCATTCATTATCTCGATCTCTTGAATTCGTGTCTTTTTTTTTACGAAGAGTATATTAATGTTTCACTTTTCATATCTTGCATCGTAGGTCGACCTGATGGAGAAAAATGGCGAAAGCTATGACAAATTGTTCTTTCTTTTACAAAGCGATTAATTTTAATGAATTGTAGGGATAAACAGTCGATGAAATATGATTTTTTGTGCCGAATCTCAATATTTTTGTTTGATGACAGTTAATGATGTTCCTTCAAGTCACGCGGAATAAAGCGATCGTAGTATAAACCTTTTTCTCGTATATTGTCACTGTCAATTTAGTACCTATTAAAAGATCCTAAGGAAAAGAAGATTTCAGTCACAAAAGAGGGGTGAAGTTGATTATGATGTCTTCGCACGATATCATCATCGGAATTAGCTTTCTCATCCTTCAAAGACTATGTAATTCTTTTTACAAGATTTGTTTGTTTTGCTTTGAGAATATTCTGCCTTGCATTTTTTATAGTAACTGAATAAGGGAATTTTAAATTGTTTTCGTGTTATTATTACCATTAGAAAGTTGCTTGACGTTGGCCTTTGTACCACATCATAGAAATGAAATTTCTCTCTCATAAAAATATTTGACCTTTACAATTTTGATGAACATCTTATAACTAGAATGGTTTGATCTGTAAAAAGAAAGCTTGTGTGATTTCGTACGCGCCTGATGGCATCGAATAATCACTGCAAAATATATATAATTAACTGGTATCTTAATATTCCTCAATTCAGTTTCCATCTTACTTGATGCTCAAGGTCAGTAGTGCGATCGATACTTTTAATTAATGGTCTAAGTCAGTATAAGCAGTTGATTGCTGTCATCCGATATTCTTCGGTATGTCCTTCGATCATGTCCTAATTTGTAAGCATACCACTGGTTAAATCAGGCGTGACTGATAACATATTTACCACAATCGAAAAATTATGGAATTTAATTGATTGAATTCTTGATTGAATTCTTGATATAATTCAAAATAATGAATGTCTTGTACTAATAAAATTTATGTTATTAATCAAAATAAATGTATATTTAAAGTTTTAAATATTTTAATGTTTTCTTCAACAACAGTAAACTTAAACTTGTTACGTTTTTCAGATAAATTATTAATAAATAATCAATTTATATGTATCACTGCAATAGATTATGCAGTTTGTATATTGTTCAAATATTAGTATTAATAAAACAAACTTTCGAACATCTCTTCACCTGCGACCGTTTCCGGCTTGCATTTGAGTAGACAAAAGAGCACCTTATGGCTCTTGAATCTGTCGACGATTTCGACAAAAACAGTTCTTGAAAACGTCGGAAATCGCTTCTTTACCACAGGTAAACCAGTACATTTCAGCAACTGATTCTCGTTTAATTTTTCAACAAAGACATGCCGCCATCGAGACTATTTTGTATCTATAAATGAAAACTTTGTTAACTTCGTATCAAAAGTGAGCGTTCGATCGTTTCGTCGGTAGACGTGAACGGAATTTCGATTGTCGTTTAAAACGACGACGATGCTGGATTCCTGGACTGTAATAGGTCCTCGCGGCACAAGCACGGGGGGAGGCGCTGCGTAAAAAACAAAAGGAGGAAGAAAACGAGTTTCGGAGTACGGTTTTCAACGGCGACAACGTTCGGCCGCGC
The DNA here is from genome assembly GCA_022817685.1 of Aradophagus sp. ZL-2020. Lineage (NCBI taxonomy): Eukaryota > Metazoa > Arthropoda > Insecta > Hymenoptera > Scelionidae > Aradophagus > Aradophagus sp. ZL-2020. The sequence continues at coordinate 23,980 of JABFOV010000802.1, forward strand.
CTGCAACTCGTCCAATCCGGCCAGTTCGCTGTGCATTTATTTACTTTAACGCCGATTTTTATATTTGACAGTCCTTTGCAAAGTGATGCTCGCTGTAAAATCGTGTCCGACGAAAATTGTTGTGTACCGAAATAATCTTGCGATATTATTTGCAATTTTACAAGTTCATGTATTCGAGCTGGTGATTCAATTAATTATATTTGATGTAAATGTACGATACTTTTGCTCGGTTTGTAAGTCGAGAAAATAAAAAGTTTTAGAAATTATATATTCATCTCACATGATTATTAATATTATAATTCTTAACAGTCTTTGAAATTTAAAGGTCGTGTCGTTGAAAATATATTTTAGTGAATATATGCATAAACAGTGAATAGACGTTATATTGATAACGAAAAAAGAGGCAAAATTACGTGTTTATTAATCAAATAGTGAGTTATGCTCAATTTCGAAATGTATATCCAACAATTACAAACGTTACTAAAATTCAGTCACGTATTAAAACATAGCACTGAAATTAAAGCAATTTACTGTAAATTCATTTCAGATATTGACATTAATATTAATGCAAATATATTACATTTACTGATCCTTATAAGTAATGCTTCCTTTTACCGTATTTTAATATCCATGTTTACGATCACAAATATTTTGTAGAAATCAAAACGTGATCTTAAAATGAAACTATAAAATTAATCCAGACTTAAGACAAACAACCTTAAGCGTTATTTCGATCAAAACGACTGTGTCCTCGGCAAAAAGCGAAATGGATTTTGATTGAATCAGGCGGTAAGTAGACAAAGGCCGAGTAAACACGAGGCTCAGTGCGTGCGATTGCTTCGATCGAAATATTCGCGCAGCGAGACCCCTTGGAGACGTTTTCATTGTCTGGTCGCGCAAGTCCGTTCGTCGTTTCTTCCTCTGGCCGCATGGTCCTTGTCGCTCTTTTTTCTCACGTCTCCGGTTGCGGGACGTACGAGGCCGGTGCGCCCCTAGAAAGGGGGCCTGGCCAAAGAAGGGTAGGCTTTTTGGTGCCCGCACAAAGACCCGCTCGCAGCCCCCAAGGATCCCTTGACTTCGGAACCCGGATGAGCAGCAGCCGGAGCCAGGCAAACCGTCCAGTTTGCCGCGAGATTTTGCTCGAGCCAGTTGTCCTTGCGTGATCCTTAACAACATTTCTTATTATAATTTCATCTGTCTATGTCAGACTGTCATTAAATTAGTCTGAATAAATCAATCAATCTGTAAATTCACCTTAATCCTACAAGCTTAAAAGGATTCAATTTAAAAGAAAATTTATTTATTTTGTTTGATGTTGTAAAATAAGGTATTGTTTGGAGACAAAAGGGTGAAAATATGAGTGTATTTTTCGATTATTGCAAATAATAGTGGCAAGAGTCGTAAATATTCTGTCGCAATCATTGGTCAATTATTTCCAATTGGTGATCAATGAAAAATAATCGAGGATGGATCTAAAAAGGCGAAAGAATGGTTGAAAAGTCTTGGCGGTTCGAAAGGACTTTTGGTTTATTACGTGAGACGTCGATTACGACACGCGAAATGATTCGTGATATTAAAGCGGAGCAGTGCCTAGAAGTATTAGGTTACGAGTGATTGAACAAACAAACGATCGACAGTGATTTCTTTGGCTTTATGTTACGTTCGGGTCGTGCAATTTTACGACCGCGCCAAAGTCCGTTGGGTTTTGGGAATGCCAGTGTAGAGAGCGCTCCGGAAGTTTTGTGAGAACGTGGCGGTTGGTGCGGTTTAAAGGGCCGGAAGCAGCAGAAAATCGATTAGTTCAATTGAAACGGGCCTTTTCGCTTCAGTTACGCGGTTTTTTCGGCATCGATTCGATGATTTCCGAAAAGTGTTAAATTTTGGTTTAAATTATGACGAGCCGGGTAAATGATGACGAATCGAGCGCGAATTACGACGTTCTAGAGGATAAAGACAATTGACGGAGATAGTTGAAAGATAATATAATCGAGTTGTTGATCTAATCGTAACAACGTTATATCGATTACAAATTATTAGCTTTGGTTGCGAGTTGAAGTGTTTTATTAGCGAAAACTCAAGTGCGCGCACGTCGGTTTTTACAGTTGATCAAAATTATCGCGATATTAGTGAATGCGATGAGAAGAAGTTGGTTTTTGGTACCTGATTTGAACAATTACAACAGTACGACGAGCATTGTCAATGCTCAAGTTTATCTTGAATGTGGTCGGAGATAATGTGCGTGAACGCAATGGAGGATGCTGACAATGATAAAGTCGTCAGTGCGATTATCAATTACTTTTCTAGCCGGGTAATTCAATTGAAGTTTGTTCATTGTTTCTTAATCTAAGATGGCATAGAGAAAAATATCTAGTTGACGTTAATAAAGTGTAGCTTCGGACGCATGAATAATCTAGTCACAATGAATAAAATAAATCATAGTTTTTTTTTTCTTTTTGAAAATCTTTGAACTTTCATAGTTATTTGAATTGAATTAAATTAATATGAATTATATAAATTAACTTATTTTTTTAATTTAATTCTCTTGTTTTAATGATAGTTTAATTTAAAATTCAATGATGCTGAGACAATTTAAGAAAATATATGTAAAATAATTTTATAAATATATTTTCTTTTCATCGTTATTTTTAATGCCCCAATGTTTTTAATCTATTTTTATCATCTTTAATCTAATCAAAAATATATATAAATTGTATAAAAACAAAAAAGTACACTATACAATTCATTATAGTAAAATAAAAAAATTAAAGTAAATGCGGAAAACCGTAGACTAGACATCCATTATATATTAAATGCATGCAATATATTACATCATAAATATAAGGCTTTTCACAAATACGATATAAACTTGACTTTCGACTATTAATATCCATAAACATCAATGTCCCGAGTTCAAATGAAACCCATTGATCTGAATCAAAAACAATTGGAATCGAGCTACTCCGCCCTCCGAAAAAGATTCGTATCAATTAGAGTCGCGTCGTCGCGTGCATCAACAAACGACAGTTCGCCGAAAGGCCCGCGGTGATAAATAGCCATTTTTCTTCGTCGCCAGTTGTAATCGCGGTGAATAAATCAAACAAAGCGCCATGCGAGCGAGCGCGTTTCCCTTAGCGCGTGATTAATGGTCGTGTAACAACTGTCCGTATGGACCTATAATATGCATCGAAATTGAAGCAACGTAACGATAACTGTTGCAGAATTTTTTCTCCAAGAGATCGTTCCGATCGAATCCTCTGAAGAGGACGAAGAGCGTGACGAAGCTCGAGAGGCAGAAGCAGCAACGGGGCGCGGGACTTCGTGGATGTCGCTCGCACGAGTCACTTTTATGCGGCCAGGCCGTGACCTCGATGGACCTCGCTGCGGTCACGCCGTTGCACCCAAGCCTCATCGGTCGTCCTCATTGTTTCCAGGTCACACCGAGCAACGGCGGTCCCAAGTACTTCAGCTGCAGGACCGAGCACGAACGCAATCAATGGCTTCACAGGTTCGCTTTTTCTCTCACACCTCGTTTATCGATACTTTTTACGGAAGGGAAAATGCCTGTTTTCTTGGCTTCTCACAGCGGAGAAAAAGTTCAATACAATTTCGAATAAAGTATTAAAGAATAAGACTACGTTAAAAAATTACTTTACTTTTACCTTGTTTACAAATTAAAACTTATAATGAACATTTGATTTCGAATTTAAATTTAAAACATAGTGCGATTGATATGGATTTAATGATAAATTTTGTAAGTAGTTGCTTAAGATTATAGTAAAGTTACAATTTTTATTTTACTTTTAAATTAAAAATTTATAAATTATGATGAACTTAAAATGTAATTAAGATAGTTATATCCACGTAATAATCATAATAGTCAAATATTCATACAAGGTACGAACAATCATTCAACTTTCACAAAACATAAACTTTAATAGTACAATGTTTTGTGAGTGTTTTTCTTTATCACCACCTGCGATGTAGAGAAATCTTGTGCAAAACATGATGAAATTGGTACCGTTTTATTATTTCTTAGATGCCACGAAAGCATGAGAATTTTCACCTGCGGAATATTAAAAGAAATTATTATGTTTAGCATACGAAAATCTGTGCAACCGGATGCAGAACAGACGAGAAGAACGGACAATTCTTTGCAGATCTGGTTACTAGAAGCTAAGGGCGTACCACCAAAAAAACGTTATTTCTGCGAGGTTTGTCTTGACAACACACTCTACGCCAGGACCACTGCCAAGTTAAAAGCAGACCTTTGTTTTTGGGGCGAACACTTTGATTTCCATCAACTGCCTTCCGTTAACACGATCCAAGTGAATTTGTATAGGGAAGGTGATCGAAAGAAAAAGAAGGACAAAACTGTGCTGATCGGTAAGTTCTGCCGATGTTTTCAACGTAGATTTATTTTTACTTACATTAATTTACGAGAAAAGAAAGTTTGCGAAAGAATAAAGAAAAGAGAATATGTTTGAAGAAAATCCTCGAGGAAATTAATAAAAATTGCTGTCACATCCGACAACAGAGAGTCAAATAACGAACATGCTTTTCTCAAATGGAAACGTTTGCTTTCAGGTTCTGTTAGTATACCCGTACATAACGTCACGTCGAGGTATCTGACGGAAAAATGGTATCCCGTGGTAGGCGATAAAGGACCGTTGAAGGATCCTCCAGCGTTGAGGGTAAAGTGTCGCTTCCAATCCGTAGACATTTTGCCCGTCCAAGTTTATCAGGAATTTCTCGAGTATTTAAAGACTGATTACGCGGCACTTTGCGAGAAACTGGAGCCGGTGATTGGCGTGAAAGCCAAGGAAGACATCGCTACTGCTTTGGTCGCTGTTATGCAAAGGGAGAAAAAAGCCTCGCAGTTTCTTGCCGACTTGGTTATGATGGATATTCATAGAATAGGTACGATTTCCATTTTTCATCTAGTAAATTTTGCAGTGCAATAAGTCAAAAAATAAGAATAGTTATTACATATTTTATATTTTGAATATATTGAAAATAAAAAGAAACGTAATAAAATAATGATAACGTGTGCAAAAAAAATCACAGTTTCATTTACAAATAGTATTTCAACATAACTTCTCGTTCAATTAACCAACCATGGAATATTTCTCTTCATTAGTGATTAATTTGTGAACAATAATATCGCAATAAATCGAACAAAGGTGAGAAGTGCAGAGCGAAATTAATTCTTTTATATTGAAATTCATTTGACCATACACGCAATAGCGAACCGATTTCAATGTTGCCGTCCATACAAGCTTCCTATAGCAGCATCCACGCATTTCAATACATATAAATATATATTCAAATGAAAGTTTTAATTATGCATGAATACTTTCATAACTAATTTGCAATTCAATCGGGCCTTAGATGACGAGAGACTGACTTTCCGAGGCAACTCACTGGCGACAAAGGCGATGGAGGCTTATTTAAAGCTAACGGGCGACCGATACCTTCAAGAAACTTTAAGCGCTGTAGTTCGCGGCGCCGTCGAAGGCGGGGACTGCGAGGTTGACCCTCTCAAAGTTGCTTCGGTTGCAGCGTTACACAAGCAGCAACAAAATCTTCGTGCAGCAGTCGAGCTTGCTTGGAGCCGAATTTTGGCCAGCCACGTCCATTTCCCGCTCGAGCTACGCGAGTGCTTCCGCATTTTCCGCGAAAGACTTGCCGAAATGGGCCGCGAGGACATTGCCGACAATCTTATATCTGCCTCGATATTCTTGCGATTCCTATGCCCAGCCATTCTCAGTCCATCACTTTTCAATATAACTCACGGTTAGTACAGCCTCTAATGGTTTATTATTTACGACTATAATTATCTTCGCATTTCATGCTAGCGAGGAATGTAAGAGCATTGAAACTGTAGGCATAAAATTTTCAACTTTTCCTTACAGTTTTTAACAATATGCTTTTGTATGAAGACAGTTTGCAAACATTTCAAATTTTAATTAGATTTTTAATAGGAAATTTCGCATTTTTATAAAATGAAAGATTGGGGGAAATTGTTAACTTACAACTTAATACAGTTATGAGCTTTAATTTTTGATTTCGAAAAAAAAAAGATTTATAAAATTCAAGAATATTACAAGCACCCTATATGTGAATGTTCCGATTATGTTTCTTCATATATAATAGTTTTTCTTGAGTACGTTTTTTCTTTTCTAATTATGTATATGTCTGTACAATTTTAATTCAATTAAATGTAATCATTCGTTGGAGATGCAAATATAACAGAGATATAACTTAAAGTAAAAAGAAAGATTCATTCAATTAACATTAAATAATTTCGCAATTCATTTATGCAGAATACCCGAATGAGAAGGCAGCAAGAAATCTAACATTAGTAGCGAAAACTTTGCAAACCCTAGCGAATTTTACGAGGTTCCAGGGTAAAGAAAATTTCATGGAATTCATGAACGACCTTCTGGAACGAGAAGCACCCGCAATGAAGAACTTCCTGCAATTAATAAGCGTGAGTTTCTTTCCTCGTTTCGCTTCAATATGTTTCCTCATGTTGGTGTATCTGCCTCCAAGTCGCAAAATGTAGATATCCTTTAATTATACCATTACTTTTATACGCGTGCATGCATTCATAGCGTTCTTTCAAGTTACTTGAAAAGACGAATGATTGGATTTAGGGATGTCTATTGTCTTGATTTTACGTATGAAAAAATTAAAAGTAATAAATTATAAAATCCGTTATAATTATGTGACAGGTGTGTGTGTGTGTATTAATAAAAAAATTATCATTAAAAAAATAAAATATGAAAAAATCAGATTTCAGACATAAGATATTATGTTAATGAATTATGTTTTGTTCTACAGAGTCCACTGCCAAGTGACGGTCCGACCAACAATTCATTAGAGTTCGACGGTTATATTGATTTGGGAAAACAGCTGTCCCTTTTACACGCACTTTTACGCGAAAGCGTCACAATGACATCAATTTCATCGCTAAGTCGCCTGCCTGAAATACTTGACGGAATTTCGCTTGCACTAGATCAGCCAGGACCTAGTCCCATACCAATATCTCATCGTTATCCAAGTCTGCAGAACAACATTTTTCGTTATAATGATCCCACAATAGCAAACAGCAATACAAATTTGTCGATATCCGCGACATCTACTTTAAGCAATCACAGCACATTAAATGGTACTTTGGCTGACAGTAATGAAATTCTTCAATCCAATACCTTGGTTCATGGTAGCGCCACAAGGAGTCCAAATGTCATAAGGGCTGCGACTTTACCCCGCAACGCTTATATGCCGACGAATGGCAAACTGCAGTTGCAAATCAATCCGGATGAATACCCGCTGGAGCCACCTGCATTTGTTTCGCGATCACCTACTCCAATAGCACGTCAACACCGGCCGCTGCTTTCTAATAGAAGCGGAATAGGAACTGGTTTTAGGTAATGAATAATGATAATAAAATTATAATTTTTATAAAAGAAAGTGTTAAACGTTTAAATGAAATTTGCACATTTTTTAACCAATCTAATTTTTATCAATTAATTTATATGTTTAAATCTCATTATTTTCAAATCAAAACATTTATTATTCATCAGTTATCATTTATTATCAGTGTAC
>JABFOV010000803.1:0-31538 GCA_022817685.1 Aradophagus sp. ZL-2020
GGGTTACAGGCAATTTCAAATTACACTAGTCGTCTCATCGTGTCACATAAAGTTGGTCCAGTGGGTTTTGTGCGAGATAAAGGAATACCACAGAAAAGCCTGAATATGTCAAACAAATTTATTGACCATGCTCACTTCGCACCGTCACCGAACGTGCATCGTCCAAAGATCAATAGTCGATCCTTTGTCGAATAACGATGGCGTTTATGTAACATCGATGAAAAGATACTCGAATGAAGGATAGAGAAAGAAAATATAACAAAATCGCATTTCCAGTGCAACCCCTATGTGAAGAAAAATGAGTTATTTGAATGGTTAACCTTTTTTGAAAGTAGAGTAATGACTGAAAAGATTCGAGTTGAAAAAAGATGGAATAGAGAAACGTTTTCTATGTTTAAAACTGAATTTCATAACGTATACATATTTTAAAAACTAAATTTATCTTACTTGAACGTTTAACTTTGCAGCCTCGTGTTATATATAATTTATTCGATTATTGTATTTTTAATTTGAAGGAGGGAAAAGGTGCAGTTGCCCTTCACGTGTAATTCAATTTCAGGGTGTTTACACAAATGATGAATTCAAATCCATTCAGTTTTGCATAACACTTTACGAAAATGTTATTAGAAAATTCCTTCCTTTTGGAAATTGATCATTGTAAAATAATAGTGAAATATATATCAAGTAATATGAACAATCACTTAAAATATATAAATACTAAAGATTTTTTTTAAAAATATTGATATCGTATATATAATATAGAATTTAGATATTTTTTGCCTACAACGAAACTCTTATAAACGTATAAGAAATTGCGTCACAAACTGATTGCTATCGATCAATTGATAATAATATTTTTCATGTCTTTAATAATAATAAGTGCAACGTTCTCTTAGAAAATTTTTCTGAAAAACAGTTTTTTGATTTCAAAAAAGAATTACATTAAAGTTGTACCTTTTCCCTTCTCCGAATTCGACAACATTCACTGCATTTCGATCCAGGTTTCGCGTAATAAAAGTGTCCAAACAACAATTGCGGCAAAATAATTGCCGAGCTATTTGCGCCGTCTTATTTTCGACGATTTAAATCACCGAATCCCCGAGGATTCGCGCCAAGACAAAGGGAATCGCGCAGAAAAACGTCGGGGGGGTAACAAATAAGCGTGGGAGTTCTTTGGCGCGATCGAACCTAGACGCAAATAGAACGTTGCTATTTGTTTCGGTCCGATTTTCGCTGGGAATCCAGTGTCAAAGTGCACGTAAGTCATCGTCACCAGGAAGCTATTCAACTTTATTTAATACCCGCCGGTGGGCGTGCTCGGTCGTCGTCAATTTTCCTTCAAAGGTGGTACCACTGCCTGGAGGGGCGGGAGGGGGGTCCCGTGATTTGTCGTCGGCCAACTCGAATTGTCGCGTATTAGTCACGGCGTCTCTCCGAGGAAAACACGCGGGGGAAATGTGGCTTTTCACGCAGAAGCTTTATTACAATGAACCGTGCGAAATAACGAGCGATAAGAGCTCGATTGGTTTGTCCGGAGCTGAATTCACGATGGTGGAAACAGCGGTAAAAAATACGAATTTAAATAACACTTTGATTTTTTCAGTGTGGGTTTATTTATTGAAAAAAGAAGTTAAATTCTTGTAGATAAAATAGTAAAATATTTGAACATTTGTTTAGTATTGACAATAGTTTATCAATATTTTGGATTCACTATTTTCGGATTAATATTTGGAGTCAATTTTGAATGTATCTTGATATTTCAAGATTTGTAAATTTTAGATCGACGAGTAACAGCTTATATAAATGAATGCATTTCATGCATTTTACATCGAAGCATAACTTTCAAAAATTTTTATTACCGAGTGAGTTAAAATTACAAAATGTATATTTTGTAGTGGAACAATTTGTGTTTTATTGTAAATTTTATTTATTTATCTTCGAAATGTTACAATCTCGTTTACACTCCGAGTACATAATTTCAACAAGACTGTAATATTTTGATCCCAAAATTTATATTTCGAGAAATAAACGGTCTATAAATAACGCGTAAGTCGACCGCATATTGAACCAATAGAAACAGATGATCCATGAAAGAAACTCGTTATCAACGAATTTTCTATACAAATCAATAAACTCAACACTGCACACAACTAATCAATCGAAAAAAAACCTTAGCTCGAAAGTTTGTCAACAAAATGACTTGCACGTTTCTCTACGTGAGCCATTATCCGCGCAGAAACGAAAACGATTGAAATAAAAGAGTTGATTCGTTGACCAGGAACTTTGATTACGGACATCTGGAGCTGGCAAGTCGATCGGACGACGATAGAAGGAAACGCAAATGCATTCGCGTGTACGCCGATTACGCGTGCACTCGCCGAAAGTCATTTCCTGCGTAGACGCGAAATTGCCCTTGCCAGTTGAACATTCGATCGGATTTACATGATACAATCATGTAGTTGGACTGTCGCGTTTTTATTTCAACTGAAATTTCCATTCTCGGTCCGACTTTAATTTGTGCTCGATGAGGCCGACTCGAGCGCCGATTAAATGCCAATTAAATTCGTTCGAAATGATTAGTCATACAATTACGATTGTGAATCACCGTGCATTGTCAAATAAAAAAACAAATGCTTTTAAAAACGAAAATATTAACAAGTTTGTGGTACTCAAAGCGACTCATTTCAATTTCACATTAGTCAATTCTAATATTGAATCAATATCGACAAATACGTTGAACTACACTCTGAAAAAGGTTTGGTTAATTTTTCCAAAGGCTTTGGTAATCGTGCTAGAAGGTAGAATTCGCTTTTTCTAAACGAGAGAATCAGTTTAAAATTACCAAAGTGTCAATTATAATTACCATATACACTGTAAAAAAATAATGTAAAATTACACTAGATATCATGTAAAATTACATTAAAAGTGTAAAAGCGAGCCAATAAAATTGCTTCCGTTTGAAAAGCAGCGGTTTCATTGGTTAGCTTTTACACTTTTACTGTAATTTTACATGATATCTAGTGTAATTTTACATTATTTTTTTACAGTGTACTTTTGAAATACCAAACATTTTGGTAATAATATCTGATACTGAGGTAATTTTAAATGATTTCATTTAAAACAGAGAAATCGACCTTACACGTCACGGTTACCAAAGCTTTGGTGAAAACTGACCAATCTTCGTGTATATTTTTTACCTAACATTCAATTCATTTCCGTATCAAGTTGAACAGTTTTTCCCATGAACGGTCGTAAATCATCGCTTCTCGAGTCGCGCGTCAGCGACAAGACAAAAGGGGCCAATTGGTGTCGCGTATCCTTTGTTCCGATTTAAATATCTTTGAGTCAAGGGGAAAGCAAGAGCGCCGCAAGGCTCTGCCGCTTCGATCATTATTCCTTCGTATCTCGCGCCGGCCGTTGAAAAGTGCGAGCATTCAATATGATACGCGGAGCGATCTGCACTCCGTGTGTTTATGTAAATCAGTGTGGCTGGATCAAAGGAGCGCCACGGTGCCAGAGTCGGCAATAATAGCCGCTGTCGCGTTCGACGAGTCGAAATTGGTTGATCGCCGATTCGACATATGTCTCTCATTTATGCGCGTTTATTTACACGAATGCTTATCATGCAGGCAGGCGCATGTGCTTTGCATTTAAAGTGAGGCATTTTCTGCGGACACGGTGTCATTTGGAGGCGCTGCCTTGCCTGCCCGCCACCTATCGCATTTTATTAACATTTATGTTGTTACATCGATCGCCCTTAATTGGATTAAATTGTACTTGAATTGAAAGTATTCGTGTTGAATGTCTTTCTAAAATGCGCCCGCGTGAAACGAATTTCAATTCAAAGTAATGTACTTTTTCGTTTTAACGATCGTATATCAGGCTAGCCGTTTCCCGACGTTGAATTCACGTATAAAAATGTTGCACGTTAGACAAACGTACGACAAGAAAAAAGGGATATATTTTAGCAGAATTGAAAGTAAGGTTGACAATACTCGGTAACCATGCTGATGTACCTTATCGAAAAAAAGTTTATCTATTGAAACACTTGTGAAAATATTCTCTCGCTTACAATATCAATCTTTTTTTCAAAGCAAAATTGTTAGAAAATTAATCGACTTTCGATATTTAAGAAATTTTGTCAGCCCAATATCTTTTACTTCGTCGAAACCGCACGTCGGTTAAGTTGAATTTCAATCCCTCGCCTTGTCTGCTCCAACCCATTGACTTGCCGTTTCTTTTGCTCCGAAATTCCGTCGACATTTACCAGACATTTGCGAAGGAATTTAAGTGGCAAATCACGATGAAATAATACATTCGTAGAAAAGTAGTTTGGCTTGTAACTAATAACGTCTCGGACACGCATATTACGCATTCCTGGCGACGCGCCGTACCATCAGCACGTGTCTGGCGTCAGATATCATAGAGCCTGAACTTAACGATCTTCGTTATTCAATACATCCACGGCGTAACGCCGCGCACCATCTTGTCACCCCTTTGCGGGGCCTTCGTGTGTCAGCTTCGAGGACCTACGTCGATGCACGTCACACGGCTACACGCCCACCAGAAGACTGATCGATCCTAATAGACGCCTGTATAATGAACCGACTTAACGTTTATAATGAACTGCCGCGTGTACATAGAAACTCCGTAAACGAAAAAAAGAAGGGACGACGAAAGTAATCGCTTCTTTATTATGCGTTGACAAGTCGAACACAAACAAGAAATGCGCTACTTTTGAAGAATGAAGTTGCACGTAGAGATGGAATCGTGGATTCACCATGTCGAATTACGTAGAGTTCTTGATTTTCTGAATTAAGACTTCTCATGAGCCGTTTGGAATATTTACAAATATAGTTCGCTAATGTTTGACGGTGAAAAAATAGTATGAAAAGTACTCTTCATTAGTTGAGGGATGTAAAACTATAAAAAGTGGTTATCCACCACGAATTATGGAAATTTGATTTTAACAATATGTGCTTTTATGGTCGACTAAAACTGATCAGATATTTTCTCCTGTAGCTAAGGGAATATATCAATAAAGTTTTAGAACAATAGACTGATTAGGAACGAAATTCAAAACATCGGTTTTTTCGCCGTGTGGTTCGTTTTGATTAAAGGATAAGCTCAATCTGGGGTCCAAAATTTGATACCAATTTTCAAATGTCGAAGTGGACCCGTCTTCTATACTCTTTTGATCCTTTCTTTTTTGATCCCAAACAAGAAAAGTTAATTTTTGGATGGTTATCGCGATACTGATTTTTGTATTCATTCAAATTGTGAATGGGGTACTCTTGGAATATGGTACTCTCTTTTTTTAGTTGCCATCTTGCAAAATTACGAAATGTATTTGGAATATTGATCGGAAGACTTTGTATTTTGTACTCTGCAAGACTGTCTGTAAATTTTACGGTATCATTCAAAACTGAAAAAAGTAATTCGAAGGTTACTGGTAATACCTTGTTTTGGGATAGCGTAAAATTCGGCGCAAGTGCGCGGTATTGACGGCATATGATGTGACAACGGCATCGAACAACAGCGTCGCGCGTCGGCCACATGCGGAACATCTGGCGTTTCACATGAAAGAGAGCCAAAGACGAATTTCTGCAACGAAACACGCCCCCTGTCACGTTTCTGTGGTACCCGATGGTACCACGGGGAACTTATTGTCGCGCATTGTCGGCACACCGGCAATTATTGTATGATTGTTCTTTAATCTAGTCGTAATTAACATTCAATGAGGTTAATCGCGCGAGGAATGCCGGCGAAAGCCTTCGCACGCGGATATTCCGTGAACGGAGAAGAAAAAGGAAAAGAAAAGGATCACGAGTGCGAGGCGAGCGAACTAGAAGTTCCGTTTCTCCGGGTTTCAACATTTCCTGGGTAAAAGTTAAACGTATGACTTCATGTACGGAGGCATTCGTGAATTGCAGCAAAAAGTGAAGAATTGTCGAAATGAATTGCGAGTTTGTGTTCGACGTCGTTAAACTGTACTGAAAAAAAGGGGGCAAGATTTAATCTCTTTTATTAATCGAAATTTAAATATACTTTTCTACGGAATAGAAATTGGTACACTCAGAGAAATAGATAGTTTAAAGGACTATCTATATAGTTATTTTAACAATTTTGGATAGTCAATTTTATTATCAGGAGATAGTGAAGGATTGTTTGCAAAAAGTCAAGAAATTAATTATCTAATTAATCTAAGCAAATATCTAGTTAGTTGATGTGAATATCTAGATAATCAATATGAATACTAAGGTTACGAAGTATGTCAAAAAATACTATATGTTATCAAAATGATTAGTTATCTTCTGACTATCTAGATTGACTATCTGGATAATCAGTTTGATTATCTATTTCTCTCAGTGTATCAAAATTAAATGATTCGATTCTTTAATGATTTTGTAGTTGTACTTGTGAAATTGGAATCGAATTTTACGTTTAAAATTCTTGTCTGCTAATTTTAAAGGAAAAGTTGCTCTCGACTTTTTCCCGAGCGAAACCCAAGTTAAAAACAAATTTTTTACGCCCGCGCAGTTGCAATTACGATCAAAAGATTATCGGGAAAAAAAGCGGGGCAAAGAGTGAAAAGCCTCGGTCCATCGACGGAGTCAAGACCGAAGCACCGCTCGTCCAATTAGTTAATTAAACGAAATTGCGGTGCGGCAGAAATGAGTTGATTTGCATTTGGCGTCAAACATTTTTTGCCCGTGAAATCACATGTGTGCAACGAACAATGTACGCGGCAGTCGAATTTTTTCCCCCGTTTTTCTGCGGACAACGGCGGCGAAAATTAGCATTGATTTTGGCCAGTAAGCGTAAATAATTTCGACAAAGTCGGACAACAATTACACAAGGTGTGGCTGGACTCGGGGCCGCATTGTGCGGCAATTAAAAGCTGCGACGCTTTTGTCCGACGTCACCTGCCGGCTTTGTTTTCATCTTGGCGCACGCGAATTTCGCGAGCTATTTGATATGTCAAGGCAACTTCGACGAAAGTCGAAGAGCAGCCGAGTTGACAGGTACCGGCGGTTATTCATTGCCACGGGGCGTTCGTTTGTTATTGGGATTCGCCACTCGCCGTGTTAATGCCCGGTCTCGGATCTATTATTTCGGTTAGCTTTCATTACGGAAACACAATGCGCTTAATTTTTGTTGACGGTAAATAAATTGCTTCGCTGACAGAAGCCGCTGCGATTTCCAAAGCACAATTCAATTCCAGGGTAATATTCTTAGAGATTTCTATATTCATAATAATGTTCCAGTTAATGCAAAAGATCTATCTTCGTAATTTTACAAAAAAAGAAGAACTTTTTAAAGATCATTCTTTAAGTTTGAAATCACAGAACTGAAGTGTTTTTAGTTTTTTGTTGACAACAAGGTGATCAAAATAGAAGAAATTTAAAAAAGCTAGGGAATTTCACAAGTGGGTTTGAAAAAATTTGAATCATAAATGTTATTTTATAAATTGTTTTTAAAATAGTTAATCAACACAATGCACTGAAAGTGTTTATAATAATAAAAAAATTCATTATATATTGTACTCAAATGAATTGAAGTACGGTTCACTTAGCACGGCAGTAATTTTTATGCGAGAAAAATAACGTCTTAACATGATGCTGAAAGCGAATGGACTAATTCAGCGCTAAAAACTGTCGTCGCCGCGGAGTTGTGCATATTTTACGAACGATGTAGTCAAGCTAACGAAGCATGTCATTGCACCAACAATATCATTCTGTCAGCGTGCGTCATTAAAGCAGCCGAGTTTCGTGAAAGGATATTAAAAAATCGACATAACCCGGAGCGCGCAAGCAGCCGGCATGAAACTTTAACGTTCGATAAAACCGTCCCGTCAATTCAGCCTGTCATTACAGGAATTACGTCGCTATTAATAAATATGCATACTCGAAATTCAGCGTCGTACTCGTTATCGTCACGCAGACGGAATTAATTAGAATCATAACGTACGTTACGATTTCGCCAACGTTCGTATTACGTGTTCGGGTTCACTATTGATTATTGTCCCGGTATTGTCCCGCAATCGGGTGCTAATCAAAGTTGTTCCTCAGTTGCATTTCGATATGAAAAACGTGGAACGTTTAATTACATTCGGAAACGAATTTATAAAACTGACGTCGAAATTTTTTCCATCGCATGTAATAATAAAAAAAATTCTTTTTATTAAGGATCGACTTGACTTTTAGAGTGCTGATTAAGTAAATAAAAAATAATCGTTAGGTGTCTAATCACGCTCTGGAACCAAAAAAAGACACAAGATACCACTTGGAAGTTTTGGAGAAATTTTAGATTAAAAAATTGGTAATCGAGGGTGACGTCTTTTTAAGCAACGTTTCCTGTATTGTGAATTTTTCGATGGCCGATGGAAATTGATAGAAAGCAATGAAAGGGGAGAAAAAGGACAGAGAAGAAGAAAAAGAGGAGGAAGAAAGGCAGGGCAGAGGGGGACGAAAAGGGACCGAGGCGATAGTAGGAGGTAGTCGAGGGGTTAAAGTTCCGCGAAAGAAACGGTTAATCACGCCGGCAATTAGCATGATTCACGACTGACGTCTTTATCCGCGACGAACCGCACCTCGTTACTTTATTCGTCTTCGCTTCTTCTTCGGCGCCTTCAAATTAGCCGCTCATTCACGTCCCGCATTCACCATGGCGTTTTTGAATCGTCATCGACGCGTCATCGTCCATTCGATTTCATTTTCCGTCGCGTCGCAAAACTTTTCCCCGTCTTCTGGAATTCAATCGCCGCGTTTTTCGGGTCTTTGTCTTTTGTCGTTTTTTTTTTCCAATTTTGCTCTTTGACGTAGTTTCAGAGCTAACATTTTTATTGAAACGTAATTTTTGCGTTTCATTGAGAAAGGTATCGTGAACGAACTCGTTTTTCGCGAGAAATTTCGGAAATTCAATCGCAATAGGGGATTGGAATAAACGTTTGGAAGATGCACAGTGTCATTTACCTTGGCGACTAGGAAAAGATTCTTCATTTTCTACATCTGTCAGCAGTTTTTAAAACCTCGGTCGTGGCAGAAGCGTGACGAGCACTCGTTTGGGGCGGGATAAAAATATGAGACCGAAAGGGTGTTACGCTATCGACGTCAAGTGTGAAGTAAATATATGTAAATTCATATCCGGTTTGCCCGAAATACGCCTTCATAATTAATTGAACCGTCCTTTATTAGATTGTCACTTGTATCTTAAAATTAACATTTGAAACTTCGTTTGGACGTAGGGTTTTTGTGCACGGCTTCTGGATAGAACTTGAAAATATACACGGGCCAAAAATGTCGACGATGATTAAAAAGGATTATTATTTATTTAAATCGATTAATATTTATCAAAATCATTATTTTTTTATTTCCTTCGATACCTTAAATTCGCATCATTATATTACATCGTATATTTTATTTTACAATAAAACAAAATTGTATTTCAAATGTTTATTGCATTATTAGTAAGATTTTAAAAGTGAAGTTATAAATTCTTCAATTTTATGAATTTAAAATATAGCTCGTTAATGCTTTCACATTTATGTGTTTACGTTATATCTGAACGTTGTAGTGGCTTCTTATCTTGTTTATGATTTTCATTTGTTTCAATTTAATTCAACTTTTAAAATTTACATATTTTTTATAATTTTTGTCATCAGCATTGTAAACCAATTATGTATTGTAATTTTTTTATCAAAAAAAAACTATTTATCCTCGAAGTTATTAATATACAATTTATTTACACATTTATAAATTTGGGTATAAATAGTTTTTAGATTTATTTTTTAGTTTTTAGAATCGGGATAAAAATGCATACCTTTAAAGTCTGTTTATATTTTGGAAAATTTCAAACAACGGTCCCTAGGTGATAAAAATAAGTCGTATGTCAGTATTACAGAAATATGACGAAAAAATTGATCAACCTTTTAGTCGTTCATTAATTTATATTCCCCTCATCATCCGTCTTATACATTTTATCGTCCCTTTTTCATGTCCACTTGCATTAAAAATATATTTGCGGACGAAGTGACGCGGCTGAAAGGAGGCAGTGGAGATTTTTCATTGTGAATCGCGGAGAGACGTGGAGTAAAACGAGCAAATGACGGAGTTTGTGAAAGAGCGTGTTAACTAGATCGCCAGGAAGTGAGGACGTTAAATCACGCGGCGGGCACATAGACGGACGAATTCCGTGGGGCTGTCGGCGTAAAAAGCGGACTGATGCACGGCAGCAGCTACGTACGCTTATAGCCGAGCTACCGTCGTCGCTGCGGGCGCAGACGTACCAATTAAATCCGGAACCAACGGCCACCTCGACTAATTTCCATCCATTCTCGGCATACCTGACCAATGTCCCATGAAATTATTGCACCGAATCGTCGTGACTTTTGTTTCTCCAACTTGGCATTCATTTTTTCCCCGCTATTCATTACACGGTGCAAAATTGTTAATTTCAACTTTTTACAAATAGAGTATAAATAAAAAGAAGGTGACTATCAATTTAAGTAATAACTTGGAAATAATTTGAAAGCGAACTCCGATTTTCATGTTTTGTTAATCGATAATCAAATTTATTTTCAAAACCAGATTGTGTTCGCTACAAAAACCAAGTGGTTTAAAAATTTTAAAATAAAATATAAAGGCATTCTTCAAGCTTTTAGCACAATAGCGCATTCTGAAATAATGCTGTTGAATAGAGTAATTTTTCGAAATAAACATAATCCCACAATTTCAAAAGAACGTTATTTACTGTATAAATCTCCATGTGTTTATTTTGTTTGGATGAAGTACATTTTCTAGTACCTTCATTCTTCATGTTCCACATTCATTTCGATTTTGAACTTGCTTCACAACTTGCGATTTAAAATCGCAATCGAAAGATTTCTTCCACCGATAAAGGTTAGACTCTGGGACACAAAATTTAGCGAAAAGAAAAATGTTATTGGGGTGACGGTGCAGTCTGAGTGGAAAAAAGATTGAACCGAGTTTAGTCACGGTCTCAACGGTATTCCTCGGTCGGAGTGACGCCACGTGCTCAATTAAGCTTCGAAGTCACTCGAGAAGTTCGGCATCCTGTTAGCACCGTGTTAATGATTACTGATGCCGAATAATAATTCTTCAATTGTCCTCCTCGAATGCCGCTCGTTGAGCAACGTTATTTCGTCGTTACAAGTCTTTGACTTACCTTGTAAGTGTATCAAATTCATTTCAGAGTTTAATGAGCGAAAACGAATTGTGTAATGAATTGAATTCTGTTCATTAAACTTTATCTTATTTGTCGAAGAATCAAATTTTAAACTTAATTGCTTTACAAGTGGGAAGACGTTCAATTAGGAATGTTTGTAATTTTGTATGAAATTAGTATATTGTTTTACAAAGTGAGGATGAAATTTCTTTTTAGGTTAAATGAAAGATACAATGAAAATACAACCTAATGAAAAAAATATTAATGAAGGAATTCAATTTTGGACTTGCATCAAATTGTTTTGGTAATCGATTTAGTGTAAATCATCAGATGGTGTGCGAACTTAAAAATTCGAACTTAAAACTCACGTGTCAAATGAAGCTAACCTATAACGATCAGAAAGAATTTATTGATTCAACAATACAATCAAAGATTTTGATTATTGTGGAGAAATCATCTTTGACATTTGTTTTAAATATCCGTCAAAATTTCTATTACATCTTAATACTTTGAGTGTAGAAACAGCTCTTAACTTCACTTTTTGACAAATGACTTTTTGACGTTTTAATGAATATTATTTGATTGACTGTTGGATGGTTGTTTCAAGTTGCCCCGATTCGAACAACCGAACACGTTGGTTCGGTTTTCATAATAATTAATTTCTAAAGTCGCGCGTACCGGAAGTCGTTGCTTTTCTCGTCTCTTCGCCTTCTTTTCGTCGCGACGTTGATCCCATCTATCACGCTCGCGCGTTATTCAAACTTCGCTTGTCAAAATAGATCATCCGCCGAGATATACGGTCAATTGAATTGATTTTCGCGAGTCACCGCCAATGTTGATAAACGCTAGGCCGCGAACGCCCCTCCCCCTCTCGCGGCTTTCTTTTTCGAGCCCGCTTCGAGACCCCAAAGCATCGCGTCATGTTGCCAATTCACGAGGCGACGATATGACCGACCGAGCTCCACCCATCGTCACTCGCGCGACACCCCCTCCTGTCCTCCGCCGCCCCCGAAGGAGTAATCAGCGCGGCGCGTTATATCCTTAAAATAAACGACGAAATATGCAAATACCCCGTGCCGTGTATTTTGTCATGATTATCGCGTCGTGCAATCGTTGCAACGTGAATGTAATTAACCGAGGGATTCACTTTGAGCGTTTATTTGAAAACTTAATGACGTTGTCCCGGCGCCCGGGTGTCATTAACGTAATTTTAATTGCAGTTTTTTGCAGCCAATTTTCATCCTCTCTGTTCCTTTTTCTCCGGCGGTTTTTGTTCTTCGGTTTTTCAATCGCGATTGCTTATTTTGCGAGGTCGAACTTTCTTCGGTGCTAAATAATAATCGAAAAAGCGACTTTTTTGCAAGTCTGGTCCATGCGTGATGTTATATTGAGATTGAAATATGAAGTTAATTATCCCACGCTGAAATTAGCCCCACGTCACGAATATGAAACTTTTTTTTCATCATTACAAAATATTTTTGTCGTTGCAAAATATTTTTCGTTTGTTTACTACACTGGGAAAAATATGTAGCAGCATCAAATGCCAATGCATCAGCAAAATGGTCTCCTGAAATATTTATAAGTGCTGGCGTAACAATTTGACAAAGTAGAATCAACAGATTGTACACTGAGAAAACCATATTGTAACCGCCACAACATATCGATGGCTGGGTAGAAAAACCCCCATTCTCACACTGGCAATGAAGAACCCCCATTCTCAAATTGGTAATGAAAAACCCCTATTATCAAACTGGCAATGATAAACCCCATTCTAGAATTGGAAACGATGAACCCCCATTCTCACACTGGCAATGAAAATCTGGAATGGGGGTTCTTCGTTGCCAGTTTGAGAATGGGGGTTTTTCATTGCCAGTTTGAAAGTGGGGGTTTTTCATAGCCAGTTTGAGAATGGAGGTTCTTCGTTGCCAATTTAAGAATGGGGAATTTTCATTGCCAGTTTGAGAATGGCGGTCTTCGTTGCCAATTTAGGAATGGGGGATTTTCATTACCAGTTTGAGAATGGGGGTTCTTCGTTGCCAGTTTGAGAATAGGGGTTCTTCATTGCCAGTTTGAGAATGGGGGTTTTTCTTCCCAGCCATCGATATGTTGTAACGTGCAGATTTTCAAATATTAAGCTGTTTACGATATCATATCGTAACTAACTTCAGCCAATGACATTGCTAGATTGCTTTATTTCGATCAATAAGCATGCTGAAAATTTTATAATCCATGTCGTACGATATCGTTTTCTTGGTGTACACATCTAGATACAAAATTTTGACAAAAAAATCGCGAATCTACTCGAATAAAAAACATGTAGGTTTGAATTCAATTAAATTTAATCAAACTGAAATGATCGAAATTGGTCAGCTTTTAGATCAACATAGGATAAAAATGACTAATGATGAACAAATTTTATTAATCATAAGTCAGATTTTTATCCTATTCTCATTTGAAGCTGAACAATTTTTAGTGACATTCGAACAGGTATACTGCAGCATGATTACCTTGTATATTTTACATGGTATCGTCAACTTTAATTTAAATGTTGCTATAACATATTCATTGTTCTTAACGTGTAACAAATTTGAAAGACTGGAAAAGTAAAAGAAGAAATTTAACGAATCAATATTTTTATTTGAAGAGTAATTGAGTCGACGAGGTTCGTTATATTTGTTGATGACAGAAATATGTCGTGTCCGCTTATAGTCTTAATTAGGCCGATAGGTTCAAGACAGTTTGAGGCGCGTTATCGACGGGGTGATAAATCATAAAAGTGTCAATTACGTGATCCCTGAGCTTGAAGCTTGATTATCGTTGTCTGCCGACTATGTTAGACGACTCAGGACGATTAAGAGTAAAAATGCAGAGGAATAGTGATGCCGTGGAACATGATACAATGATTTATATATTGCTTACTCGTTTTCGGTGTCATGTGCTAAAACCTAATACTTTAATAACTCGTGATGAAAGATAATTGTATCGTGTAATAACGTTCTTGTAGAACACAAGCTCAGTTACTTTGGATTGTTTATTTATCAGATTAAAATATTATATAACATATCGATTTTAGATAAATATAAGTGTGATGCAAAATTTTTCACTAATTCGAAAAACTGTTTTTCGCAAAACGTTTATTCTACTTTTATAATAACTTTTCCTGAATTGGTAATGATTTATATATGCCAAGAAATTTTAAAATATAATTTTGTATGGTATACTTGTACGGTATAATGAAATTGAATTATTAATTTATTTAAAATAATTGTTGAAAAATACTATTCTTGATTCAGTCACCAAGTGTTTCAAAATGTAACGCACGAGGTATTGATAATCGATATATTAAAAATAAAATATAAATGTATATATATAAATATAAAAATATAACAATCGTTTTAATTGTTAATACATTTAATAAATTTTAAAACACATGAAATTATTTTAAAATCATCTACGAATGCTCTTCGCATTTCTCCTTTGACTCTTACGTAACCTTATCATCGTCGCATTATTTTTTAACTCTGTTGAGTCAAGAACATTTGACGAATCAAGATGGTTGTTTTTAAACATGCTCTTTTTTATTAAAATCATAAAATTAACGATTAATAAATAATGACATTTAAATTAAATACTCGAATAACGTAAATACACGGTCGTAAATATAGCGAAACTTTACTTTTTAATTTCTCCTTCCTGTGAAACTGTCAGAAAAACTGCCGAAGTTCCAAAGTGGATAAAATTAATCAGACTGTAATTACCTCGAATGACTTTTTCGAAAGTATGATCTATGACCTAAACATGCAAATGGATAGCAGGCCGGGCCGTAATCTGTCGGTTACTGTTTTCAAAACCATACGTTCGATCTCTAACGAAGCCGCCTTCCCGGTTGGTCCACGCGGCCCTCGTTTTGCTCGTTTCACTTTTTTCGCCCCTCTTTTTTTCCTTCCTTTTTCAAACAGGGCGGTTTCTTTGGTAACAAAATGCGCGTGCCGTTTTTATGTGTCCCGCTTCTTCACTCATGCATATTTTTCGACTATTTATGGCATGCGCTTGACTATTTCACCGTAATCGTCATTAAATTTCGTATGCCCGGCGCTTTTTTTTTACCTCTCCCCACCGAATTCCCGTGAAAGCAAAATTACATCGCAAAGCGGACTTACGTAACGCCGACCAAATCGCAAATTCCGATGATTCGCAAGCGGGCGAGTGTGTGTGTGAAATAATAAGCGTGAGATCGTTTAGGAATGTTTTTTATTGTTCATAATAAAATAACATGTAAAAGTGCGCGGACGAGAAATTCAACAAATTCATACATTCGTGTCGGACGTTGAGAAACGCGGCAGCAGCTCCACGTTGGACTTTTCGTAGGAACTGAAAAATAACAGCCGCCGTTGGTCAATCCGAAACCACTGCCAGTTCTCGAAGCTGCGCTCGGAAGCTCGGCGTTTCGTTTCGTTGCCAGAAATCGAACTAATGAATTAGATAATCGTCTCGCTTGGCTTTGGCGACGGTGACAAATTTTCCCTCCTCGTGAATCCTGAACTGAGAAAGTATTTTATCACTTTTTTTTTATGCCTTTCATGGTCTGTCTCTATAATCTTAAAGTGTAATTATGTGATTTTATCAGAGTGGCCAAAATATGGAACACCGGCAAAAGTAGGGGGGCTTTTTTTAAACCTGGAAAAGTCAGGAATGTTCATTCGTAATTAAAAAGACAGTTGTATAACAAGATTTTCATCATTCATCAAAATTTATTTTCATCATCATTGTTGTTAATTATTTTAACATTTTTTTACGGTTGCTTAAATATGTTGAGTAACGTTAGGTATTCGAGTCATTTTAAAAATTTTCTAGGTCAGGGAAAAGTAAAAAAAAATTCTCTATAAAACTCGCAAAAGTCAGGGAAATTGATTTCTCAATTTTTTGGCCACCCTGTTTTATTTTATTTTTGTGACTCGATCTTGCGAAAATTGTTGATTGGGTAATTAAAAAAGAATGTTAAACTCGAGATTGGAATTTCAATTAAAGGTGAAGATTAATGAGTGAACATTGATTGATTGAAGGTAATTATAAGCGGATAGGGAACTGAGTACGAAATAAGATGTCTGTGAAATTTACTTGTCAATATGTTGAAGTAAAGTTAAATTTAAATACTTTCACGAAAAGACAAATTTTCAGTCAAAATTGTTTGTATGACTCGAAAATGGATTTGCATCTTTATACACATGAATCGACTTTATAGTAAAAATTATTAAATTGATGTACAGTAATTATTTTGCGAAACAATTTTTTACTAACAAATTTTTTACTAACAAGTCAATATTGAGAGGAATTAAATGAGATTATCTGATAAAGTATAAAAAGCACTATTTTTAATCTACAATGAATAAAATTTTTGCACTGAGAGAATTGGAAATGATGTTTTTCATGCATGTGTGATAAAAAGGTATTCATGTTGTGAAGTAATAGAAAAGGTTTTGCAATTGCTGTTTTTACAATATTAAATTTGCATGAAACTGTTAATTTAAAATCTAATTTTATTGAATTAACGTATGATTTGTGTTGAATTGATATAGGAAAGAAGTTAATGATTTTAATGAAATAAGCAATTTGTTTGAGGAAAACGCGATTTTTTATACAAGTTTTTCAAAGAAGTTTAAAAAGAATATGAATCAGGGTCAATTCTGGTTTTTGTACATAATTATATATAAAATGAAGTGACAAATGAAAATGCAACGTTAAGTAATTTTCTCTGTTTTTCGTCGTATTCAAAATTTATAGAATTGAACACTGATTTACTCTGAAAAAAGTGTATCTAAATTTGATGGTTCAAACAATATTTTAAGTTGTTAAAAAATAAGTAAGACTTATTTAAAATGAACGCTCAAGAATCGCACAATTGTGTGTTTACATATTAAATATTCCTCTTTTATTTTCAACGTTTCTGCAAAATTGTTCAAACCATAAAATTTTAGTACATTTGTTCTGTATATGTAATCGAAGTTGAATATTTAAAAATTCTGGTGCAAACTATATATATGTATATTTTTTAATCTAGTACCTTTGCATTTCCAAAATGAATTATAATTTACGTTAAATTGCTTATTATTGTCGATGATTTAATTAACGAGACAATTTTTTTGCAGAAGAATATTGTGCATCTTCCCTGTCATACAAGGACACTCGAGTAGAAGGTGAACATTAGCTGGTAAGTAAACCGCGTAGCCAATTGAATAACAATTGCTCAGCCTCCGGGGTGAAGTCACTGCAGTCACCCCAGTTTACCGCATTAACTGCGCCCCCATGAACAGTCGCCCGAAATTCTGCTTTGCATAACGATCTTATACCGTAATCTCTGCCATATTGATCCGGTTTACGTTCGTTGCGTTGAACTGACGTCAAAATTCAATTGCGTTGGTAGAAAGCCGTTTTCTCGCGATAAACATTTAATACATAAAATCACAGGAAACGTTCGATCTCCGTTATTCTTGGGTGTCGACATTTGCGTCATCAGTTTACCCGAACCAACAGTTAGAAAATATTTTTCTCAAATAAAACTTTAAGAAAAGAAAAATATCAGAAAAAAAAAATTTAAATCAGAAACAAGCAAATAGATTTTTTGTAATTAGCATCAAATCCATTAAATCCCGATTGGCACATCACCTTGAAGCATCCCGAGATGAAGCTACCATTGAAAAATTCGGGCTCGCTCAACGCAAAGCGATTTAAAAGCTTGACGAGAAAGACCTGCCGCATTTACGATTTCCGTCGTCAAGCGATACTTGTCGAGCGCTTTTGTATACCAAAGTGGTTGCTCCCAGGGTTGTAAAACCGAGTCGTGAAAAGGTGCTATCATTCGCGCGGTACAAACCTTGCTCTGCATGAAATCCCAGCGTGTGACTGGCTGCGTGAAACGGGCATCCTCGGCGATGAAAGGCGCTGACGTCGGAGGGGGGGAGGAGAGAGAGATCCTGATTCGAAATACCGGCGGGGGGGAACGAGGCGTCGTGGAAAAATGGGTCGGGGCTGAATGTTATGACGGGACATTTCACGACCTAGCGGTCCGTGATACCAGCCTCTCGCTCTCTATCTATCTACCTCACACTCTCGATTACTAGCAGCACTGGCCAACTCGGCCGACAGACAATAACCTACGCTTCGCTTTATCAGGCTCCTGTTCCCCGGTCTGCGAAGGTTTCTACTAAAAATTAGGTTGAAATTAGTCGTATCCCTCCTTCGGGAAGAAGGAAACAAAAAAGATGAAAATCAAGTGGCAGGACAGCGGGAGAGGAGTGGATCGGGGCAGATGGGAGTGTCGATTCGAAGAGGACGAGCGGGAAGGGGTTGA
This sequence comes from Aradophagus sp. ZL-2020, assembly GCA_022817685.1. Taxonomy (NCBI): domain Eukaryota; kingdom Metazoa; phylum Arthropoda; class Insecta; order Hymenoptera; family Scelionidae; genus Aradophagus; species Aradophagus sp. ZL-2020. The sequence continues at coordinate 18,536 of JABFOV010000803.1, forward strand.
TGGGTTGGTTACTAAGATAAAAAATCGAACGTATAAACGAACTTACGTTTGCGCAACCGAAACAATGAGTTAAGGTTTGTTTACATTGTTTGTGCGAAGGAGGTGTCATCCATGCTGGCGAGAGCGGGCCGCGTTGTCCAGAGCTGGTCGTGTGTGTGTGCTTAACGTCGGGAGCGGCAGAGACAAGAGCAAGGTTCGAGCGAGGAGGCTCAACGTGATTGTCGTAGCGCGATTAGCAACGATCATGCAGCCGATAGCAGCAAGAAACGAACGCAAAGTCGCCGGCGATCGGTGATAGGGCAGGTTCATGGGTAGAATCAATTGCAGTGGCCTTGGTTTTTACTCACAAAAGCATCGTTTATTTTTCATTTCCGTCTCTTCAATATGAATTCATAATTCTTCGTAATAATCATACTCTAGATTCCAATGATTAATATTACTTCAATAATTAATAATTAATTCGTAAACGGTAAGGTAGCAGAAAGTTGAAAGAGCGGGTGTGATATGGGGCGTCGGTCGGCCGAAATTGCAAACGTCGAGCGTGGTTTCGCGGTGCGAGTCTGGAGGGTGCCGTCTGGTCGACGTTTGGAACCTGGCCTGCTTGAGGCCCGTCCAAGGTTGTGGGGCCCGTCGCGACGTCGAGGCACCCCACGAACTACTCCCCCTTTCAATTCCTTTATTCTCATCTCCTTTATACAATATCATATAACGCTTCGGTATGTATAGTTACTCCGATCACTGACTTCCTCTTCATCGTCGTGGATATACTTGATCGTCTTGAACGCGAGACTCGGTTTTGATTCTCCAAGCATTTGTAACTTGTTTTATCACCTTTGCTTGTTTCAGTCTCTCGCACTCGTATTTAAGACCAGAAAATACATTTATGTCGTAATCAGCCCTTTTAACCATACATAAATTAAATGTGCTGTACATTTCTCAAACGCAGGTGAATACATGCCAGATAAACGAAGACAGTAGACATAGATAAACTCTAATTAAAAACATCTTTTGTATAATATCATGGCTTTTTTAAATCACTAGCAAGAAAAGACTTTTCAACAGGTCTGTAGCACAAAGACTGAAACGCAGAAAAAAATATAAATAAAACAAAGGTCAGCAAAATATTTGTCGCGAATCAGAAAAATGTTACGCGTCCGCACTGTAAAAGTACTTTGACAAAAGAAAAGAAAAAAAAAAAAAAAAAGAAAACGAACCAAAACACTACCGGCAGTGAAAATAACCGACGAAAAGTTCATAAGCAACGTGGGAATTTACAGGCTATACGCCATTATGCGTCGTCATTAGGATCAAAATACTACCGATAGTGTGGTGCATAATCGACGTACTGTTTTTACAGTGCAAGTACATGAACGTTATTCATCAAGTATATCCACGTTTCGTCGACAAAGTCAATAATCCGTCAACGAATCATCTGTTTGTCCGCGCAAGCGAGCACACGTGATAGATACATAAACAAACGAGCGGCGCGGCTGTGTATATATGAATTTATATATATATACATATACACGTAATCGTCTATGCGTATTTATATATGTATAACTATGTACAGTATGTAAAGTCGAAACGTCGCTAGTGAGTGTTGTGTGGTGTAGCGCGATCGCAGGTGGCAAGTGTTAAACCGTGGCCGAGGTCGGTTTACAGGCTATGTACAGGCGGCGGGGAGGTGGGCGAGGGAGTCTGCGCGGGTCCCGGGTTGGAATTGTGGGACAAGCCGTAGGAGTTGTTGTGACGGAGTTGGTGGTGGGCGGCGGGATGGTGGTGGTGGTGCTGGTGGTGCTGCAGGGAGGACATGGCGTGCACGTGGTTCTGCTGCTGCTGCTGCTGCTGCTGCTGCTGCTGCTGCTGCTGCTGGTGGACGAGGTTAAGGTTCAAGGGGTATGGTAGTGGGGAGCCCAGGGCCGTGGCATCGTGATTGCAGTGTGCACCGGGTCCGGGCCCCACCGGGCTCAGTGCATGCTCATCCCCGCGTGCGGATGATGATGCGCCGAGACGGTGGCCGCGTGGTGGTGCGGGTGGTGCATTAGCGGTGGGAGATGCGGGTGATGGGGATGGTGCGGGGTCAGGGGCGGCGGGGTCATCTGCATTGGAGTCATGGGCGTTGTCGGCTGGTGGGACAGGCTGTTGGAGGTGTTGTTGCTCGGGGCCTGGCTGGTGTCGGGCGGGGCCACCAGCTGGGCCTGCGCCACCTGGGCCGCCGCCTGCGCCGCTGGGGGAGCCGCCGGCGGGGCCGAGCTGGAAGTGGGGCTCTGCTGGCTCCCGTTGTCCTCGCTGTCGGAGCAGGACTCTGCCGACGAGCTCCCCGCTCCCGCCTTGCCCTTGCTGCCGCCGCTGCTGCTGCTGCTGCTGTGGGTCTTGACGTGTTTCGCGAGGTGGTCGCTGCGCATGAACCGCTTGTTGCAGACCGGACAGGCGAATCTCTTTTCGCCGGTGTGGGTTCGAAGGTGCCGCTGCAACTCATCCGAACGTGTGAACCGCTTGCCACAGAAAAGCCAGTTGCAAACAAACGGTCGCTCACCAGTGTGCCAGCGCAAGTGCGCCTTGAGGTGGGAGGTCTTGCCGTAGACCTTGCCGCAGCCGGGGATGTGGCAGCTGTGGATGTTCTTCTTGCGCAGGTGCACGCCCGCGGGCCCGAGTCGCTCGGCTTCCTGGCAGTTGGGGCAGTCGCAGGTCGCGCGGCCGGTGTAGCGCCGCTGCGAGCGCGGCGACGGCGCCTGGCTCACCCCGGCGCTGGCCGCGCCAGCGCCCTGGGGACTGGCGCCGCCGCCGGCCGCCGCGGCGCCGTGGTGGTGCAGCCCGAAGCTCGGCGGTCCGCCCGGCAGCATCGACTTGTACGTGTCCTGGAGGAGGTTGTGGCCGGCCGTGGTGGCCGAGCTCAGCAGGTGGTTGCCCGCGAGCGCGAGGCTGGTCGAGTAGTCGGCCGAGTAGTTGGCCATCTGGGCCGCGGCCGCGTGGACGCCCACGCCGACGGTCGAGCCGACGTCGAGCCAGCCGCCGGTCGCCGGCCCGTGCATGTCCCACCAGTCGTTGCCGGCCTTGATCCCGCCGTGCGTCGCCCCGGGCATCGCGTTGAACGGCCACGACTCGTACGGGTGTCGGCCGTACACCGAGCCCAGGGTCGCGCCCTCGACCTTGCCGAGGATGCTGCTCGTCGCCTGGTGGTGGTGGTGGTGCGGCTCGCTCGCCTGCTGCACGCTCGCCGTCCCCGGGAAGTAGAGGTCGCTGCCGTACTGCGGCGCCGTCGACGCGCACGACGTCACCGGCGCCCGGGCGTAGCCGCCGCCCGTGCTCCCGGCGCTGCTCGTCGCCGTCGGCCGCTGCGTCACTCCGGTCGTCGTGCAGCCGCCGCTCCCCGCCGAGTGCTGCGGCGAGCTCCCGCTGCTCTGCGGGCTTTTCTTCCACGGGTGGAAACCCTTGCCCACCGCCGCGTCCGCCAGTGGCGGCGGACTCTTGCTGCTCAGCTTGTTACATTGCGCCGCCAACATTGCCAGTGGCGTGCCGCGCAAACCCGGGTGATCCTGTAACAAATAAAGGTCGCGTTAGCACGACAATGGTACCTCTTTGTTCAATACAATTCAGTAACGCTGTGCAAGCAGGTGTCTTGGACGAAGACAACTTTATATTTACTTTTTCTCATACTTTTCTCTAACTTTAGCAAAATATTCAATCACATTTTTCTCCACGTAAAATGGAATCATTTGTTTATTATTTTAAAACTTTTTTTAATTATTTGAAGAATTTCACACTTAAATTATATAGAAAAGACATTACGATTTTATGTCAATTTTTTACGGAAAACGCCTTGTCATAATATATCCTCCTCCAGATGTATAAAAATATCTTTTTTTTTTTTTTCAAGTTTATAAATGCGCATGTTTTTCAATTTTTCGACCAATTCAACAAACCATTCAACGTGTCAGGATTATTTGGTAACCGAATTTCGTTTCATGTAACCCTACATTTATCCAACCAAAACAAAGTTATTATCGACGCGAAAACATTTTCAAACACCCGTATCTATGCGAAATTCCTTTGTCCAATTTTCTCTTTTTAACGAAACGCTGAATTTCCAACAGAAAATTAAGCGCATCGTTCCTTAAGTCGGCAAATCACCGTGACCACAAAAAAGACGTTTCAAAGTTCGAAATCGAAACCCATCGACACATTCCCGGAATGGTTATGCATGTTGATCATCGATTCCGCGATATTACTACCGGTAATAGGCTGGACTCTCGTCCGGTCGAATTTTATAATTCGCTTTTTACAGTTAGTTTTTGTTAACGATCCATTACGACAAAAAAACCACGGTATCCCGGCGCATAATTTTTTGCGATAGGCAAGCCGTTTTAATGCAGCCGGTTAGCGTCGTTCATTTCCAAAAGTAGCACAGCTTTATATTAGAACCTGTTCGCCGAGAAGGCTGGCCGGCCACCGTAATTACATCTAAATCGTTCGGAAAAAGGTACCGGCGTGTTCTCAGGATTTCGCAAAAAAGTCGGACGCACCGCCGGTGCATAATGACACTAAATTGACCCTAGACTCGGTCCGCAGATTAAGCGGATTTGTCAATCAGGCTACGAATTCCCCGCCGTGTCCTTCCTTGATCAAATTTCCCGCGTTTCTTCGCGCCAAGGTTGAAGCAAGCGGAGTGGTTGAAAAACGACCGAGCCGCTCAATTACGGAAAGAAATGAAAGATTGATCGAACCGATGAGCCGAACGAGCGTTCGTTTCTGCCGGGGGCTAACGACCCCTGGCCGGGGGTAATAGGACCTGGATTGCGTATCATGCAAATGCAAGTTTCGTGGCTGCGAAAAAAGGACGGCGAGGCGAAGGTCGGCGGGACAAAGAGCGCCGAGGGAAACGGCAAATGGACGCAGGAGCGGATTCGGACGTAAAGGTGAAGGCAAAGGGTCCGCGGAAGCAGCAGGAAATTAAAGTCTGGCGGTCCGCGGCCATTAGCAGCCGGCGCCATCGAGGCGACACGCCCCCACCGCGATCCACTGTCGCACCAACACCACGACCGACGACAAGAAACACACTCGCGCACCCTCGCAATCAACGGGTTATGCCGTGCGCGACACAAGCCCGGCATCCCCGATCGAAGGGTGAAATTCAATGGTGAATTAAATATTCCTCGACGACGATTGCCAAGTTCAACGCCCTCCGAAAGCCACAACAATCTCGCAACCTTGAACCCGAGCTTTCCAACCCGATCCTTTTTCGTACACTGGGAAAAAAAGGTTCAACCAAATCATTTGGTTGAATTCCTTTGGTTAGTTACCAAACCACCTGCGCGGAGGATAATGTTCTCCACGTCTGCGCATGTCGTTTGGTTTAACCAACCAGAAATCAATTGATTCAAATATTTAATTTGGTCGTTGATCTTACAATTTCATTGATTCGATCAAATATTTAGTCGGTTAAATATCAACCCTACAATCTCGTTTGTTCTGCCAAAATTTGAAAGATTCATTCAGTTATTTGGCTAGTTGAATATCAATCCTATAATTCGAGTTGGTTTAACGGAAACGTGGTTGATCTATGGAAATCATTTTCTTAAAGTAGCCGAAAATTTCGCGACCATAGTTGACGGTCGTTGTCTGCCTTTATTTCGGCGCTCTTAACGAAATTTAGGAATCGGTAACCATCGTCGTAAATCCGAGGAGAAACGCCATCGTAAATTCACGGAGGACCGGTAGTCGGGACATTAACCGTCGGACATGTCTTCCGATATTCGCTTTTAGAGCGAGCGTGGAAGAAAAGTAACGTTCACCCTCTTGATATGGATAGAAAAGGTGGGGTTTTGCGAGAGAGCGTATCTTGGCTGCTGCACGGGCCACGCCCTCTTGAAGCTCGCTTCACCATGGGTTATAGGTGGCGTGGGTATTGATCCACTGAAACAATACGATGTGCACTTTGGAAACAACGACATTCCTCAATTAGACCTTCGTACTTCGAAGCGACAGTTGACGCCACGCCAACGAGAAATAAGTTGCGCTGAATAAGCGCATTTGTCCATTTAATATCCCGGGGGTTGACACGTGATTCAAAATATTTATCGATAAATCGTTTTGTTCCGAATTGACAAAAATAAACGAGCTGTGGGAAAACTGATTTAGACATGTAATTTCAACTCGGCCAAAATTTTTTCAATTTTTTGAGTAAGTATACTTGGAAACCAATCTTCTCCAAATAAATGGAATCCTTTGATCTTGAGATTTTCAGTCAAAAATTTTGATTTCACTTCATAGGTAGAGAATACTTTTCATCTTATGTTAGTTAACATGGTACTAAGATCGAAGAGCAGTTTAATTTGAATGATTTCAGTAATTCAAGAGTGCTAGAGTGACATAACATTTTTCTCTTTGAATCGTTATGCAACGTTTTTTTAAAAGCTTGTTAAATTCAAAACAATGTTGCTCCGTATTTTTTATCTCGTCGACGGTCAAAAGACGAAACGGAACCAACTCGGGTCTTTGTTTTAGCCGCGTGACGTCACGCCCGACGCATCGTCCTAAGACTAACAGCGCCCGGGGCTATTTTGCGCATAAATTAAAATCAGTTCTTTTGCGCGTCGACCGGGTTCTGAGAAATTAACGGCCATCCCCTTTTTCGGCGGCCTCCTTTTTTTACGCGATCCTCTTACGGAGCAAATGAAAACGGACAACACCCAGCTACCGAGTTGCCGATTGGCGGCGCGCTGTTTTGCGTTGCGCAAAAAACCCCGCAATAATCATGGTACGCAACAACGGAAACGCGCCAGCCGAACCGATCATTAAGCTGTTATTGATTGCAAAACTAATCGCCATTTGACGTTTACACAATTGCCAATTAATATGATTATACAAATTATATTTATAGTAATGAATGTTCGTTATTAATTAGAGGCGTTTACGTTGAAAACGACAGCGTTAATAGCGAGTGTGGAAAGTTTTTTCACACTGGCACCGTGAAATTCACTTTTATGACCTTTTTGCCTCGTCTGTTTATTCATTCATTCATTCATTCGTTATTTAATTTTCAGAGTTATACAAATTTGTGAATTTTATATCCCTCATAAAATTTCGTCTTTAAATTTTAAATTCATATTCAAAATTAATACTCAAAATGTGCACTGTAAAAAAAGAATGTAAAATTACATTAGATATTATGTAAAATTACAGTAAAAGTGTAAAAGCTAACCAATGAAATCGCTGCTTTTCAAAAGAAAGCAATTTCATTGGTTAGTTAGTTTTTACATTTTTAATGTAATTTTACGTGATATGTAATGTAATTTTACATTCTTTTTTTACAGTGTGAAATTCAAAAATTGAATTATTTATTTTTAATTATTCTAATTATTTTATTGCAATTTTTAACTTTGCAATTAACTTTACAGTTAGGAAGCAGTCAATAAAGATAATTTACGTTATTAATGCATTGTGAATGCATACTTTTTAAAACAAGAAATTATTGATTATTCTACATGGCTGTAACTTTACTTCAATAATGAAAACTTTAAAAGCAAATAACACCGATTAGATAAGTTAATAACAATTCATCGTCGAAACTATATATCTATTTACGCAACATGGTTAATATTTTTTTCAGTTAAATTCTTAATCATCATACTTTAAACAATATTATATATTAAACATTTCCTCTTATACATGCATAAAGTATAATTTTTTTCCTTTCTTTTATAATTTTAATTTAATAAAATCATTGGTACTTTAAATTTACGTAAAAATCCCACATAGATGCGAACAAAATCTCGGTAACTTTCATAAGATAAATGTGTTTTTCTATATCAAATGAAACACACGAACCCGTCGACTGAATTCAATTAGAGTAAGATTTGAAGTATTCAAACTGGTTATTTTGATAGCAATTTATTTATTCGTAAATCGTATTGCATTAATAACGAAGTCACGTGTTCGATGAATGAACTTAGTGTTTAAATGGTAGCAGCTGCGTTTTAGTGCAGGCGGATGAATGAATGAATGAGGAACGGATCGGAATTCTGACAGTGACAGGGTGCGAATACGAGCGAGCAAAAGGGTGACCGTCCACCAAAACGTGCGGCACACCACAGCTGACGTCTTGTGGCGTCATTATTCACACTTTCCGATTTCGGGACTGCTTTCGTTCTTACCGCCGAATTGCGGAAACACTTAATGCACATCCGACATCTCTCGTCTTTATTCCATAATTATTTCCACCATTATTCTTATTCGCGGTCCTGGCTGTTAAATTTGATTAAGCTGTCAAAAAATTGATTCGTTAATTTTATATTTAATTTATTTATATATTTTAATTACATGGAGAGAAAAGTCATTGGTACAATAACATATTCATTTTAGGACGTCAAAAGTTGAAAAAAAAATTTTTAATTTTAATCTGATATTAAAAAGTACTTGATTCAACGACGAATGATCAATTCTGAACATTCGTTGTATAAATAAATAAATTCGTTGCATAATAAATAGATGTCAGCAGTTGTAATATTTTTTAAGTAGCGTATTTGTAAGCTATGCGACTATTTTCCTGATATCACGAATTGTAGTTTTAGCAACTTCGATAATAATTTAAATTCTCTTCAGCAGTAAAATTCATGTTTTTAAATAAGATATAATGCAGAACACGCATAAATGAGTCGATGAAGTACAAATGTATACAGCAATTTGCAGGTCGATAGTTGCACAACTTTTTTCAGTCTTTTTTAAAGAACTTCAAGCTCTATATTAAGTAAAATAATTCGATATAGTTAACGAAGTAATATGCAATTAGGTGAAATGACTGTATTATATTATAAGGTTTTTCTATTTCTATTTGATTGAAAAGAGAAAAAAATTCAAGTATGCAAAATTTTCAATTTTTTTTCTTCATTTTGCAATTGCAATTTGCAAAGTTCAAATTTAATTAAAAAGCTCAAACGAAGTTTGAGCTTCAACTTTATTTTTTGATATATAACATTGTTTTTTAATTGTTGCAAAAAAAAAGATGTTATAAGGACAAATGCAAATCAAATAATCGGCAGTTGGAGAACAATTGTCAATGCGAGCAAGGTATCAGGAATAATGATACGTTTATGCGGTTTAATTGAAATTCCCGTTAGGCGTCGGGAGCATTAACACGGGCCACACAGCCCGAAGCTCGGCGCAACTTCGGGGGAGTTATTAAGCTCTGACGTTTCAATCTACCGACCGAAACCGCGTCGCGTTTCATATGATCAGTCCAATTTGGTCGCCGCGCAATCTAACATCGTATCCCATCGACAGGCTCCTTTTCGTGCCGCTTGTTTGTTTATCGCGCGGAACATGCGAGTCGATAAAACGTTTCTCAAACATGCACGCGCAATTTACGTTTATTCATTCTCTTTTTTTCCTCGATCGTATCATTTGTCAGCGGTTAAATCAAGCCTTCGCAAAATCGACGTCTTATTTTAAATGAAATTCGTGTTTGCTTAACGGATTTGACGAGATTCGCGGCGCGGCGAATCGAAGAAAAAAGGGCCGGGGATTGGAAAAAAGAAATCGACGGGCCCGAGCGCGATGGTCCCGCGGGATGGCCGAAGTGAAGGTCCGGAGGACGAGATTAATAATTTTATTCATGAGCGACCCTCGGGCGAAACCACCGAGCCGTCGAATCCGGCCGTTCGAGTGGTTCCCACAAAAGTACGGCTACCTGTTACCCTTCTATTCTAAATTATGTTTTTTAATTAAATCCGTAGCGCGAGACCACGCTGCCTTGATTTCTTCGCGGAGCCGCGTTATAAGAAAGAATATTATGGGACCGCTCGGCACAACGTACTAGGTGTGCCAAAATTTCAGCTCCGGTTCTTGCGACCAGTCGCTTCGTCCTGGCGAACGTTTATTTGCAACGAATTCCAAATTCGATAAATTTTTGATCGAAAAATGTATACTTCTAAACGAAGAGAGTATACGAAAAAATTAGTTATGTTGCCTTACATCGCGTTGATATAAATTCAAGTTCTGATTTTGATGTCGATGGACGAAATGATACTTTATTAAAAATTCGTTGCAAGCAAACGTTGCAAACTTCTTGCGCATACATAAGTTTTGTCTACTATTTAACTTTAAAAATAATAAATTTATTCACTTTAAAATTTTTTTTAAAATATTTGAGTAAAATAACTTCGACAGGGTAACTACGGTTTTTTCCGAACTCAAATGATTTTCTTTATACTAAGAAAACGACGTAACAATGGTTATTAGAATTCAAGACGATTCTTCATATCGAGTTTCTGAATTAGTGTTTTTTGAATTACAATTTTCAAATACAAAATTAAAACTTTTAAAGATAACTAAGCAAACGTTTAATAATGAAAGAATGGTTTGACGAATTTGCATAACAATTTTTTAATTAATCTTGAGCTATAATAGTATTAAAACACCCACCTGTATTAAAACAAAAAGGAAACTTTGGTCATCAAAAAATAATACACGTTCTCATAAAGCGATAGAATTAATGGATGATATTTTTTTAGAAAAAAAAAATTATCAAATTCAACATGTCCAGTGATAAACACTTAAAGAATCAACTCAAATTTGTCAGCCGGGGACGAATTCGACAGATTTTCTCCACCTTCACGACAAATCACGGCGAACGCACGAAAAGTTCGGGGCGAGCGGTTAATCGAGCTCGTATTATTTAACAAGAGCGAAATTAAAATTATCAAAAGCAACGAAACGAGCAAACAGCAATTAAAGCGATTATTGCCAGCCGCGAGGATCGTGAGCGAGCCGTATTAGAGCGGCAGCGAGATTCGGATCAGCAATTACAGCGCACCCAGTATGTGGAGCAGCGCTCCGGGGCAACAAAACAGGGAGCATTTTCATCATCATCGCCATCGTTATAATCATCGTCAGCTTTATCGTTTGTCGTGGTGGCGTTTCGGCCAGCGCCTCGGGGTTGCAAAATTGCCGGACCTAATGATTTCCGGGTAAAACTTGGCGTCGCTGCGACCTTGAATCGGTAATTCCGCGCGCGTGCTAGTCGGCCGGAAAATGTCTGGAAATTAAAAGCCCGGAACACGGGAGGCGAAAAAGCGGCCGAGGAGACAGCGCTGCCAATTCATTAGCACTCGTAAATCTGTCGCGCTGCGGGCGCTGAATATTAAACGGCCATTATTGCCAACTATAACTCCTGCCCAGTTAACGCCACCCCCTCCCCCGTTCCACCCACGGCGCCATTACTTGTTCCTCCCGACTCGCGATTATTAATTCAGCGAAACGTCTGAAGTTTGCCGTAATAGAAACGTCGGTAATTGGAGTTGTGTTTTGCCATGTTGGAGTGGAGGCGATCGCTGAAAGGTTTGCTTACGGTCTTGGAGCTTAAGGAAATGTAAAGGGAAGGATAAATAAATGAGCAGTGAAAAGTTGCGAGTTAGATGAATGAGATATTGTGTCGCAAAAAGTTTAGTCCAAGAGAAATTGGTATTATTATAAACTTTTCAAATATAGTTGTATTGAACAAACGTAAGAGGATAGTGATTGACTATCTAATTTTTTTATTGATTGCAAAACGTGCAGTTTTTTGGATAACATATTAAAAGACAAATTATTAAGACAATCGATCTGTTAGAACAACACACAAACAATTCTTTATTATTTGAATTAAAACATTTAATAATGATGGTAATTTTCGATTTTTTTAAAGAAATTTAAATTCGATGCCAATTGAAGGACAAAACTTCAAACAAAAATTCAATTATCAAGTATTAAAGTACTTGGATTAAAAAAAAGTGCAACTTTGCAAAAAACATGACGCAGATTGCATTATTTCAATAAAATTCTTCAAATGAATCGCTTCATCGTCTTTGTCCCCTTTCGGTCGATAGTTGCGTTCCCGTAAACCGATATTTTGCAATCATAAAATAATTATCTCCGGCGTATTTGTACGCGCAATTGATTTTCGCAAAAATGTCGGTGCTTGGTCGAGTGTTATGTCTTCATTAAGGTAATAAGGGCGTAGTAAATCTTGCAAAGAGCGCGGGGCTTTTGTGAAATAATCACGCCGATGAGTTTCGCGGTAAGACGACCGCTTCTATTTGCATGAAGTAATTTAGTGGGGCATAAAACTTTGCCGCCAATTATCGTCCGCTGTCGGATTCACCGCTTGACCCTCAGCCTCGGTCGCGCGATCGCCCAATGACACTTCATTCTGCATTTATGGCCGGGGGGGAAAGGAGGATTTCAATTTTCGACAGCCGATTAGATTTGTTATTACGTTTGCAAACGACGAGGGTTAAGGTGCTGGGATTAAAATTTAGTTTGTCGGAATTTAATCAGTGTTTTGGTTCAAAATTGTTAAACATAATAATGATATATACAATAATTGTATATATAACATATAGTGTATAATATATATATTAATTTAAACATAATAATTTTTTAGTTATGTGAAAATACTCGTAAATCAGTCTTTATGATTTTCTGAGAATTCTATAATATATCCTGAAAATGAAAAGAAGTATTCTATTGCACGTATGCAAAATTTGAGTTTACTGATTGGTGTACGGGACATTTCAAAGAAAATCAAAGTTACCGTGGAAAAAAGTGATGAGTATATTAACACGTCACGGTACTTTTTATCGCGTATGCTGAGAATACATAAATTGTGATTTATAGATTAAACTTCCTAGAATTTATAATGACATTCTTCCCACTTTTTTTTTTGTCCATAATATACCGTAATTGTGAATCTCGTCCATTCTTTTGCACTTTTTGCGTAACCACTGCTTCCTTTTTGATATAACCAACATAGCAACTCACTGATTCAACCAAATTATTTCATCCAATTGCTTTAGATATATTTACCAAATCACCTGCGTAGAAAATAATTTTCCATATATCTGCACACGTCGTTCAACAATTTGGTTGGCCCATTCGATAAAATTCAACAAAATTTGGTTGATGCAGGTTTTTTGGTTTTTTGGTTGATCCAACGTTTATTAATAAACGAAAATGTACTATATATAAT